>JAQGAB010003193.1:0-10088 GCA_034696565.1 Isotomurus graminis
CGATTCATTCATAGCTTGAATGGAACTTACAACAATTATGACTTTCAAAGCTCCAGGGAGCGATGTGAGGTACATTTTTTAATGAAGGTCTTCCGCCTTCCTTTGATGATGAAGTTGTGTGAGACTTACAATTTATTGGAAGCTTCAAGTAGATAGTTTTATGGCTTCCATACACATGCACAATGGTATCACAAGTCTTGTGATACCATTTGAATGTCTTTGAAGATGTAATGCCTTTCTCCATGACGCCAATAGGTTGAACCACACATATGTACATTTCTACTTTCTACTACACTATCGGGCTTGCAGTATTACCGAGACCGACCGCATGTTAGATATTGTCACAATCAGTCAGCTCAAGAAGCTTCGAGACAAAGATTTACAATATACAATCTCAGGTGTTTTATTCCACTAGTGAATTTGTGTCACGATAATTTAAACAAATAATTACTCCCTTTGCAATTTGCATCAAATACAAAAAACTCATTGTAGCTTAATCTTATTGTACGGAAAGGACTATACGACTCCTCAGTCCACACACCATTTTTGCTGCTGGTATTTCATTTCTTTTTGGTCACCAATAACAAGACACCCAAGGAAGATACAGTAGACGACTGCATTGATGTATCCCAAAAGCTACAAATGATAAGCCAACCAGGCTTATTTAGTTACAGTTGCTCTCACTTACTAGTTTTAATGTTTCATAATATTCATACCGCTGCGGCAACTTTCTGGTAAAACCGAACTTGGTACCGATCAACATGATCAAGGTATTTCTCCACCAAGTCGCTTTTGGTGTCGTCGTTGTAACCTAGAGTCTTGGCTCTATTGAACTTTTCAACTGCTGCAGCAATAAGACAAGATGATCCTACAATGAGAAGAACTCCAAGAACAACTTGCAACACTCCATCCTGAGTATTAAAAGAGAGTAAATCCTGTAATTATTGTAACTTTTAGGTAATTTCTGTCTTGCCTTACCGGTATTGTCAGCGATCGACTCTTTTCATTCAAAATTGGAATCAACAACGCTATTACTGACAAGACGATGCATATGATAGCGACAGAGACAAAAGCCAACTCTTCCAGGACCCAAGCTGGAGCTAATTTGTTGCAGTGATTGCTGTCGTAGGTTTCTTGTCCCAGGGCTTTCTGTTTTTCGTTTTTATTGTTTTTTATACCTTCTTGAATTGTTTTACATTCCTTCTCTCTCTCTTCTTCTACTCTCTTCTTGCCAAATGCGGCCAACCCAGGAGTTAGTTTCTCCCATACATCCCTTCTGCTTTCAACGCTTCTTACGTAGTTTCTGTAATTATCCGAATTAAACACAGCATCTGCTCCCAAGTTGACCAAGATGAATCCAATAATCTCAACGAAAAAAGCGGACCACCTTTAAAAACGAATAAAAGACCACAGACAAGAGACAGTCGTTAAACACTCACCACTGTGGCCAATTTAAACATTCCAGGAGGTGTACAAATGTACATGGACATGGTGGAGTCGCTCCAAAGGTGAAAGTGAAAAGTATATTTTCTAGGTTTATATTAAGTATAACAACAAATCTGTACATACGCTCTCATCTTATTTCGTGTGCAATAAAAATGGGTCCTCAAAAAGTAGAAAGCTTGAAGACCAAGAAACATGCAGACGTTGCTATGAACAGTATTCCAAAAGCAGCAGCATTCCATGAAAGGGAAAGCTGCTTCACAAGATTTCCAAGAGATCCTCTTATTCATTCCTCATGAAGATCTTCTGCAGACAACCTCAATCAAAAGTTATACTAATCACAAACTTTTTATACATTATGCACATTCACATGCATACAAGTGTGCCTATTCTTCTTCCTGCAGTATAATGTCTAAGCTTGCCTTACATATTTCTACGTAAGCATCTCCCTCCCCTCGGAAAAAAATAATGAGCTGACTACTCCTGTCAGAGTCACCAGTCTGGGAGTGAAATAATCAAAATTAAGAATTGAAAATGGTTCTTTGTCATGTAATGTTCGTGCTTGAGTCCACTTTATAAGACAAGTAGACAATCGGATGAGGCAATAAAAACGAACCGGTGTCATAAAAAAGCCTTCATCTTCATTGTAATATTCCACCGAGTCATCATCTTCTTCATCATTACTACTTCTTTACCTTTCCTGCCTGCACCTCTCTTTATTAGTATTTCACTCTCTCCCCCATAAAGAAAGCAAAAAGGGACATTCATGAATCACACTGACCTCTGACCCTCCCAGACATATCTCAACCTCATTGACACAAACACGCACAAACTACATGAGTGCACTACACCGCCCAACCTCGTTGTCCTATTATTATTATTGTACACCTTATTGTACTTCTCTCTCTCCTTACAATAATCCATGTAATGACCTCAGTGTCCATAAATCTAGCTGAAGAACGACTGTGGTCGTGCTGGTGATACTACTCTTTTCCTATGGTAGTCTTCTCCAACCAAAGGTAGCTTAAAGTACCTTCTTCTTTGAAATAATAAAAAGTAAAATCATGAGGGGAAAAGAAATGGATGTTTTCGAGCTTTGTAACACATAAAGAATGGATAAGATGAATTAAAGGTAAAGCTTATAGAGTTTTAGATGGACTGACAAGTTAAGTTATGGATCTACTTCTAGTTTGTACTTGTAAAGATATGAGGAGTGTTCAACAATTATGTTCATTTTCAAAGTTTAATGAATTCTGAAGGAGTCTGCACACAGAGCTGGTAGTTATTCTGGAGACTTGTGACTGTTTAAAGGTTAACAGGAAGAGTAGAAGAGTGAAAGTCAAGTCACACTGTACTGCATCGCTTGTAAAAGAGTTTAACTATTGCTGTATAATATATTTGGTGCAGTGTGCATGGACGAGCCTCGGTGGGGTGACGGTGAGGCAGTCAGTCAGTTGAGACAAGCCTAAAGAATCTGTTTCGAAAGAAGGAAGAGAAGAAGGTGGAAAGTGGGCGATAAATCATTTCTGGGGATTAGATGAGCCGGCTGTCACTGGAAAATGTCCGTCTGACAGGTCTCGATTAGTTCACGGCAATTTATGCCCTCCGTCTTCGCCCCTTTACACTTTTATGCTCTAAGTCAACATTAGCTCCAATCCGCTAACAACTCATGCTGGCTCATGTTGGCTGGTGCCCATCCAAACTATATAATATGCCTCCTTCACTCTAGAATCTCTGTGGAAGTGTATATACCACCAGTAACGCTCCTGCATTTTACTACCTAACGACCCATACCTTAAAATTTTCAAATTAAAGCCCCCACTGACTTCCTCCCTTCTACTGGTTCCCCACACATCCTATAATTCTTTTCTATATTCCATTAGCCTCTCTACCTTGAAGTGTTTATTGCCCTTTGAAATGTCAGAATGGACATGAACCACCTCCTCCCTCCGGTTCTGTTTTATTTTTCGGCTTACTTTGACTCTCTTTAACTTTGACATACCATCTCACCTTTCTTATCATCGTCTCATGAGTATTTTCTATAGTATGTAGTGAGAGATCCGCTCTCTATAAATATACACAGAGGTGCATCTTCTTAACAAAACTTCCAAGACATCAAGATGAGTCAAGAGAAGACTTAAAGAGAGATGCGCTGCCCAATCTAAAACATAACCTCTGAGAGAAAGACACAGAGAAAGAATGAAATACGCTTCTTTGCATGATCCAGTCATCCTTTACTTTAACACAACAAAAGACAAGACATATTTCATTCCACAAGTTTTATTTACTGCCTTTTTTATCCATTTTTTACACTTTCTTTCCTCCGTGTCGGAAGACAACCAAAGAATCAGTTGAGTAATGAAGTGGGAAGTATGGCCATGTCATGTTCATCATGGAGAATATTGCATTGCGGACAGACATGCAGAGGAATAATGAAGCCCCATTTCTTTCCCTTCATCTCATGCATTGTTAAAGATTTCAAGGTTTTACACAATCACAGTCCGTGTTAACGGAGTTTTTTACAAATTAAACCAACAACCCTGTCTCTCTTGTTTGCTCCCATTTAACCGTAAAGAACTTATACTTCACAAGAGAGCTGAGAAGAAATCCTAGAGGGTTAAAACTATAAATTCATCTCTATCGGATTTTCCATTCCAAATCTAGATTCTAGTTTCCAGACTAAACCTAGACGTACAAGTGTACAGACACTTTCCTTCTTTGAAGTTAATAGGCCATTACTACCGCGGAGGAAAGTACAGGGCAAAGGACAGAATTTAAGAGGAGACGAGATGATATAAAGATAAGGTGTTCTGAGGAGAGATATCGATATCGAATTTTCAAGTAGTTGGCAAGTAAGAAGATGCCTTATTGCACTCCTAAGTGGAATCTAGAATCTACAGACTACAAGATCCTCCACAGTACACACACCAAATACCAATATATCTGAGGAAGAAGTCTTCTGGCCAAACTATTTGACTACTGCGGAACGGCTGAATGGGCTGGCTCAGTGGATTTATTTGGCCCATGGAGAATCGATTGTGGATTCAGATGGAAACTCTGACACTTTTATAGCGAGTAAATCTATCAAGATAGAGAACCTTTTTCTAGTCTTATTTATTGCCAATTTGACCGCACTAACAAGGCTCAGCAGGTCTATTCATCCCATCTGTCTTTCCTTTCCCTGTAGGCTTTCTCTTCACTTGTCGATACTCCTCAGATACTGCTTCTGATTCTTGATCTCCATCTCCACAGATCTTCACCTCCATGTAATCCACACTCTATACATACTTACACCAGTCCTCGTACATGTAGCTCACACATTCTTTCTTCAAGGAATTTTATCAACATCACATTAATTTTTAAACTAACGATTCATCCCACCTGAATTCCTCTCTCCTCCTACATTACTTTATACTTTATATATACCTCATCTTCTCTTTCAAAAACGGATGAGATGATTAATATCCCAACTCCAGGAAGAAATGAAACACTCCCCACAGCGATTCTTCATATAATGACCAAAGACATAACACATTAGACCGCGTGATGGGTGAAGTCCAGAAGAAAGTAAGTGGTAGTTGGTGGTAGCCATCCATTGTTCAGGAAAAAAGTTTACAAGAAAGGAAAGCACAGTTTGTGAGTGAGCGACTCCTTCTTTTCGGTGAAATAAAAAGATGAAAAATCACCAATTTTTTGTTGTTGACATGTTGTAAGTCCACTGCAACCTTTACTTTTCTGACCCTTTGGTGATACTTACTACTTACAAAGATGGATTGATGCGGATACGAGTAATTGTCGATGCTCCGTCTATTACAACCTTCCACAATCCATAAAGAAAAGGCAGACACACAAGCACAAGCAAGCAAGCCACAGAAAAATGAAAAGGAGATGAAAAATGAGTGATTTTTTCTCTGCTGTCACAAGAAATAAATTACACTCATACATTATAATATTTCTTGTACGTGAGTGTGTTCGATATTTTATTACAATGAGAACAATAGCAAATGGTCCCCACACAACTAGTAAACCGTGGCTGTATACACGAAATCTCCTTACCTTATGAACACTTTGTACATAAAATACAAATGTATTTGGCTACCAGCATAATAATGTTAAAAGACCCAAGTACAAACAACCCTTATCACTTTCCTACTAATAAATATCCAAACACATCTCACCCTTCGGCATCCCCATAATCATGGCAGCATCATTGGCACAACCACACCAAGTAAATGTGACTAGTTGGCTAATAACTTTACTGTTCAAGTAAAAAGAGATATTTCATGTGAGAAAGACAGGATTGACGGAAATTTGAAACGGGCTAAGTAATAATAAAAGGATGTTCTTTCTTTGCTCATAAATATAAATCATACAACTACAGAGAGCCAAAGATGAGATTATTTAGTGTAGAAGATTTCATCAGGAGATTTGGAAGATGTAGTTTAGTAATAAGGTACATATAGAAGTAGAAGTTTATAATTTACACCATGTGTCCTATGTGTGTATAAGATTAAAAGTATGTATGTGTGTGTGTGTGAGATGAGGATGATGATGAAGAATGAACCTCTGGGTTGGCATGGGGTGTTGTAAATTCGGAGGTTGGACAGACTAATGGCAATTAGTGACATGATTAATGAGCTCTTGTCGTGATCTGAGCCACTTTCCGAGTCAAAAGAACAAGAAATTCTTTGTAACAAATGGCCCTTGTCAAGTCACCACCACCACAAAAGTTACTTTTACAACACCCGAACAGCTCAAGACTCAAGGTATCTTTCCCGAACCTTAATAAGACTTAAGATACACTCCTACTACTGCCTTTCTACTCACTTCTCATCTTCACTTCCACTATCCATTCCACAACATCCCGCGTACACAGCCATCCACACTGCTTTCCTAAACCATTTCTCCTACACGTTGTTAGCACCCACAAAAACCCGAGAAGATAAGAGATCCGATGATATTTCAGATTCAACATGAGATGAAACATATGTTGCTTTTACAAAGGTTGCTGCAGATAATTCACTTAGACACCAAGCGAGAGAGGAGAACGTACAGGCATATAGGACAACCTCTCACACTCCTTACTACTTTCAACTTTATCATCTCCTGTGAATGATTACTAGACCGAGTGTATGAGACACCGAAATGTGATGGGTTTGTGGTGTCATTCGGCATCCATTTATGATAATGGATGTCATAATTCACTCATCTCATCATTTGGTAAGCACCATCTCAGCATCTATCTTTTCTTGTATGATGGAAGGATGTGGTTACAGGAAGAAGTATTGCGTCAATTAAATCACAACCTATTCCTTTGGTAAAAGTGTTGGCTTCTGAAATGAATCTAAATCTTCTTTATTGAAATCAAGTCACCCTCTCCTTTAAACCTTAAGCGATAAATAACTATGTATGTGCACCACATTAAATATTGCGCAATAAATAATAACTTAAAATCAACTCTCTAGCTTTACTTTCCTAAGTAAACTAGTTCTTTGAAATATTATTTTTACTAGATGCATACTACGGATATCTTTCATCTCTCTAAGCAAAAATTATTACATTTGGGTGGGTTTGCACAACACAACAGTCACATTTCTTCCATGAATTTAGTACCCCATAAGATATCTTGAATCAGATCAAGTGCTCATTTTTATAGGAAGAACGAAGAGTCTCTTTAAACACTTCTCACACTCCTTCTTTAGGGAAAGTGTTGCAAACTTGCCAGCACATTAAACTCTAGCACATAGCCACACGTAACTTGTACAGAAAAATACTCACTTTGTATGATGAAGTTTGAAGCACGCAATAATCAAGGCATTACTTATTTACCAGTTGATTTCATTCTGTCAAGTTCACTCCCAATAACTCAAGGTGTGGCAGTGAGAACTCAATTCATTTCCAAGATTTATTACCACCACGCTACAATTTAGCTAATGAGGATGAAATGCATGGATGTGCAGGAGGATCAATTTACTCGATGAATGACAAGACTACTTTTCTTTTGCGAAAGTGTCTCACACTCTAATCCAATATCATTCACCACTGGTACCGTGTGTACCATTCAATGTTGCTGCACCCTTCACCTTTTTTGCGATTGACATGTTTCGTAATAAATATTTCACAGTGGCCAACGCTCAAAAGCCATCAAAGTCCAAGAACATTATATACTTTCTTCCTACTCAGCTACTCGTTTTGACTTTTTTGGTGACAGTCACACTCTTCATGGCTTCACAAGAACGAGATAACTTGCCTCGCCTTGTAATTTAATATGTTACTGGCTGTTCATCCCTTCTTTCAATCCGCTACTGTTTGTTTATCCTTCTGTGGATAAGTCAAACTAGATCTATTAAATGAAAGAAGCAATTAACCCGTAGAAAGACAATTACATCTCATTTGAATTCCCTCAAACTCTCCCACTTGTCACTGTCACACTCAAACCTTTTAGGTCGGCTTTTTAATTCATTCCACATCCAACGAGAATTTATTCCGAGGAGGTTTCACACACATATAGGCCTGGGAGAATCAAGAGACCTTCTCATATATATTATATAAAATGCATGCTCTGCTCTGCAGACTTTTATCTAGCTTCTTCTTTAACCAGACTGCGACTCGAGTGGGATAATTTATCGACTCAAATTAAAAAGACGGGACAGCCTGACAGAATCGAGAATAGATTGGGCAACAAGATTTTTAAATGGATAAACGTACCAGCTATCTAAGATCCTAGAGAAGTAGGAGGTTTCTGATTCCCCATATACTTCTTCTGTCAGTCTGTGTAAAACCAGTAGCTCAACTTTTTTAATTAATTGCCAACTTTGATTAATTTAGAGCTGGGTACACACATAAATTCTCGTGTCAAGTGGTCCAACTAATGAAGTAATTGATTTTAATGCTGTTTTGCTTCATTCTCAACTACATTATGCAGTATTATACAGGTCAATGCGAACCGTGCACTCACACTCATCACTCAGGTCGAGAGACCTTCTCAATTGAGCTCTACAACTCTTTTCAAGATCTAATCATCTACTTGAAATGAATACATCCACAGAAAAACTGTTCATGTTATTTTAAAAAATCATCTCTCAATCCAAAAACAATTTTCATCATCTCGAGAAATCATAAATCAATTTCCCAAATTGCAAATCTGCATTTCAGAACTTTTCCTGATCTTGACTTGTGGGAAAGCTGCCGATCCTTCCATTTTAAATCTAATAACCCTCCTAAACCTCGAGTAATCTTGTAGCTGAAGATTTTACGAGTGTTTGTGAGAAAGTGGCAGTGCCACAGAGTAGACATCTAAATGAAAAGTAGGAGTACATCTCAAGGAAATAAAGTTGGGAGTAGCGATAGAAAGACAGGAAAGGAGACAGTAAACACTTGTACGATGCAATCTCACTGTCCCAAGGTACTTTGCGTAACTTTTCCCCACTGCCTTCCCGAGATATGAGAAAGTCTACACTCGCTCTTAGAAGATTTCCTCATGCACAGAGCTAGGACATGATAGTCATCGTAACTCAAGTTAACTCGTATTTTAGGAGTAAATAAACAATAAATTTTTACGTTTATTACCCGAATCTTCGTACAGAGAGAATGTTGCACTCTCCAAATAAATCTACGTACAAGGACGGGGAAGGATTATAAAGTAGTAATAGTTAGTTTAGTAATGTACAGCAGATGTGAAGAAAGTCATTTCTTATCTTTTCCTTGGTAGTTTCGTCCCAAGAATTACAGCCAATATGTTGGTTGTTGAAGGAAGAGAGGTGGAATTGGTTACTACTTCTAGAATCTAGAAGACTCCGGGCATTTGGCCAAATCCGTGACCCGGAAGACGAGTGACAAGCAAGCACTTTGAATCCGGCTAGAAATTTATGGCACTCCAGTTCAAACTAAGTGCTGGGTGTCCTTCGTGGTGACAAATGTGAATTTATTGTCGACAACATGTCCTGCCTGCTCTCGCATTGCAATAAAAGATTTTCTAATGCCAGCCTCACTCTCTCGGGTAATATTTTTCTCGGAGTAATTACCTCCTCCTCCTACTCTCTTCACTCGAGGCAGTTCCCTATTTATTCAACACCAAGTGTCAAGATGAACGAAGTCTCAGACAGTCATGGCACTAATGAAATGCAACTACTACAACCGTACACACACTTCTTTCAAACTGATTCAATCTTATGAAGCGGATGAAAGGAGACAAGCCTTATTTACTTTGGGTGGTTCCACTTCCATTCCTTTGTAAACGAGAGCATTAAACAGACACATTTATCAACCCTTCACTCCTATCAAATCGTTTTGGCTCTATACGGTCAACTGCCTCACTAGAGTACTTCTTAAATTACTAGATTTAAATACATATACTGCAGAATACTACATAAAAAATACGCTTCTAGACTTCTTGGCTGTATCTCCTTAAACACACATATGACTTAATCTGTCTCCAACACTCATAAATCGTTACCTAACCTTGCAGTTTTCTGCCAACAAAGTACATGAACCATTTATATAGCTACTGACGGATGACCTGACCACCTAGAAAACTGCGTTCATAATAATTTCAATAATGTCGTCTACAACCCAAAGCTTCATAAATACTCACCCTCCACCTCTTAGAAATTTTAATTACAAAAGTAAATCCCCGATGAGAAAAA
>JAQGAB010003194.1:0-10087 GCA_034696565.1 Isotomurus graminis
TGCCAACCACAACCGCCCAAAAGCAATGATAAATAGCCAGTGTGAGGCGCTACAGTTAGGTTGTCAAATTTATAAATGTTGAAAGCTTTATGTTGTTAGATTTGCGACGCCATTCTTATGAAGCAAAAGTTAAGTGATTATTATTATAATTTAGCGATAAAGAGTTATTTATGTTTTAAGATTGTACGATTTGGATTTTGAGTTAAGTACACATAGTCGCTAGAGCGCTTAAACGGAGAGATGAATGTAAAAAGCTCCATTAGAGGATAAAAGCGGATTAGAGCATCACCACTTTAATTCACGACGGAAGCTCAACTCTCGTCTTAAATAAACTCATAAACTCCTCCCTCTCCAGCGGTTGCTACGTCGCGCGTTCATTCTTAATTTATTAACCCAATTGTGCATATGGGCAGCCAATGTTTCTTAAAAAGTTTAAGTTGCCACCCCATATGCACACTTATCACAACAAAACGCTACTTATTTGGTTGGGGTTGGCCCTGAGTTCGTCTTCGTCTTTAATGTGATTGTGGTTAACACTGTTAACCAGTTTAACAGTGTTGGTGTATACTAATGTGGTTGTGGTTGGCATAGTGTTGATGTATACTAATGTGGTTGTGGTTGGCACAGTGTTGGTGTATACTAATGTGGTTGGCACAGTGATGGCGTATACTAATGTGGTTGGGGTTGGCACAGTGCTGGTAAATACTTCTGTGGTTGTGGTTGGCACAGTTCTCGTGTATACTAATGTGGTTGTGGTAGGCACAGTTCTGGCGTATACTAATGTGGTTGGGGTTGGCACAGTACCATACCGCTCGGACTCTATTTAACTTTTTCGAATCCACCCAGTGTCTATTTTCACAGTTATTATCAAAGCATTTCTAATTACATATTTTTCTGCCACGTTGTCCGTTCAGGGTATAATTCATTTGTTGTGAAATAAGCATAATATATGTTGTTGATGTTTATGTTTTACAAAATATTCATCGATCTGCTTTTCAAGTTTTAGATCTATTAAATGGGTCTATTAGTTTTAATAATATTTATCTAACCGTATGTCTCTTATTCCCTTTAGAAACCAATAAACTCATTCACACTCGAAAACAACAAATTATGTTCTTATGCAGAATTTTGAGCTGCATATTTTGCTTTGTTTGTTGCTCTATGAAATACGATGCATTAACATCCCCACTGATGAATTTAAAAGATTCGCAACACTCACGACTGCATTAATAGTTGTGTAACAATTAGTATTATCTGTCAAATTAATAAATCATGCTATGACTATGACTATGACAATTTGAGGCAAATATTATGCCTTACTAACATCCCCACCGAAACTGAATAAACATTTTTGTCCCCCCTCGACTAGATGTCAAACAAATACAATGCATTATTCATATCCCCACCGAAACTAATGAAACGTGTTACACTCAAGACTGGGTTTTAGGCAAACAATTTACATTATTGACATCCCAACCGAAACTGAAAAAACATTTTTCATATTTTCACGCATGGATTACAGGCAAACAATATGCGTTATTGACATCCCCACCGAAACTGAAGAAACGATTTTTTATCCTCACGACTAGATTCAAAGCAAATATTATGCATTATTGATATACCCACCGAAAATGAAGGAACATATGTCAAACGGACAACTGGATTTCAGGCAAATAATATGTACTGTTAAAAAAATTCAAATTTATAATAAACACAAAAAACGGATGTCGACCCTACACATTATTATGTGGAACACTCTATTTTGGACGTTGTGAACAGATTCCTAATTCTAATCGATATATGCTTTAAATATAAATCATTATTTCTATACTTAACATGGTAAATCTACATATATCATGGATAAAGCTTAAATGAACCAGAAGAGAATTTATGCGATGTAAGAGTAATAATAAATGAACTATATATGTACTTCATAAGTTTGTCTAGTAAACTACGTCAAACATTTTCTATACATGAATATTGCAAGCGAGTTGTGTGAGGATAAATATTTTTTGTGGTTCGAAAAGCTCTGGTTATAAAAGTGAGCCGTGCGGGCAAATATAATTTAAGCAAGTGCGTGTAATCCGGAAATTTCAAAGTATTAAACTGACCATTAGAACGTAACTGTTGCGTACGTGGTCATTGTACTGATTCATGAGCCCTCGTTCTTTTGTATGAAAGCATTGGACTTTAAAATTTGTTAAATTTTAATTAAATTGTTTCTAAATCAATCATTAAATCATTTTAAACCTAATGGACTTTAACTACATTTAAATATTTATTGTTTTGTCAAATAGAGCTCAAAAGAAAGGAAGTACCTGTGATACATAATTACTGCAAACAAATTAATCTAATATAAGGTTTATTTATAGAAAAATAATTACTTGAAGGAGACTACATCAAATTTAGGCTTCTTTCATGGATATATAATTAAATGAAGGGGTATCAAATTTTAACAGTATTTACATTATCGAATATCTTAATATATCATCCATTTTGTAATATGATAAATAATTCTCCGATTGTAAAATACAATCACTTATTGGGACATTGTAACGTTAAAATGAACTGGATTGATTTTGGTTTATTTTGCGTACACGCTCACATCAAAATAATGGCCATGAATATCCCTAAATGAATTTGGAACTCTAAAATCATTACATGCATTCTATTCTTTCAAATTCATAATATTTGCTTTGAAGAATTCCGATCTATTTTTTTGTAGGCCTCTTTGTAACAGACTTTAAAACAAAAAAAGTTCAAATAAGGATAAGTTCGTGATCGGGTTGTTTTGAAGGTTATTTCGCATCTCTCCTTCCAAAGGGCTGGAAGACTGCTTGGAAATAGGTGTGACGATAGGGCAATTGCTCCCAGCTACGTGTCTGCTGAGACTTCAGAGGTACGAGCTCATCCAACACCATTTTATCCCTTGAAATTGAGACAAAGTCCAAAACATTGTTATTAGCACACAATTATCACATCGACCATAAATTCTTTCTTACTTTCCAGAGTACAAGTATTCACCACGCAGTAATAATCCAACACATGTCACACATGAGGTTACATTCATTACACACTTTATGTCTTGAACCTTCCTGGGAGTCATCCCGACCAAAATAGTCGGTGAAAGTAATGAAGCTAAAATACCAAATGGTAGAGAGCCCGTAGTCACCTATAAACAGTCTTTGGCTCAATTGGAAATTGCTTTCTTAATCCTGATTACGTTATTTGGAAGCACAGAAAAGCATCAGCTAAAACTAATAAAGTTGACGGTTATGTATTCGCCGGGCTCGTGTTAGGGCCGGCGAATAGAGATCATTTAACATCTGCACCTGCAAGAGTCAAGTAACTCGTGAAATAAGAACAAGTTGACAAAACAGAAGTTCAAATAAACTGTCAAGGGCATTCGTTTTGGAGTGGTTATTAAATTCATTTAGTAGGTTTAATCTAACTTCCTTAATATGACTTTATTTATTTATCTAAAATCCTAGAAAACAAACTAAAACTAAGCACAGTGACTGTTGTTGTGCAAACTATTAAATGGCACAAATACGATTGTGATTGGGAGCACTGGTATATGGAGGTTGTGTTTGGTTTTTTTACGCATATGCTGTTGGGTGCAACACCAGGGAAGGTGGGAATGTACACTACAAGGTAACGTGGAAATGGCTAAATCTCACGCTTAGAGGAAACCGTCCAATTATTAAATCACTGTAAGGTATGCTGTATTTAAACGCGGAACGAAATTTATGGATGGATTGATACATAATCGCTTCGCAAGAGACGTGTAATTACGACATGTTACTTTATGAAGTAATTTATGTAACTATTGCATGCAGAATATGTCACCCATTCTTCGTCTATAAAGTCGTCCGGTTTTGAAAAGGCAATAACTTAGTCGAGACTAAATTTATTTTCCTTTAGAACATTATACATTAAAGATAATAGTACCGCAAAAGAAAAAAATAGTGCACATACATTGATTATTTAGAGTTCACTAATTCAGGGGACTAAAAAAGTGTGGTTCTACCATTATAGACTACACATTACTGTGTATCAGTATACATTAAACTACATGGAAAACGTTGATGAAAAGATTTTAAGTTATTTGTAATTTAAGTTACACAGAATTTAATTAATATGTTTCTTTTTGTTGCTAGATGTTGCTTTTAAAAATTGGCGAAGTTTACTGTTTAACATCAGTAGTCTTTTAAAATAATAGTTTTCGCTGAAATATCTGTCAAGTGTGGCTGAAGAAAATGGCTGAATTAATCACAATGTCCAATTGCACTTCTCTCTATGCATCAAAATAATCTGGCAGATAATTTATTTAAAAATCCAGTCAGAGAAAGTTGTTTTAAAGATTTTTATTTATTCTTACTATCGAGCTTTTAGTTTTGAATAAAACTTATCCAGTCGCAACTGATTTTGAGGGCGATTTATTCATATTAGTAGGATGATTGCAGTTTTAACGATAAAAAGCTTGTTTATAATTTTACTTAGTTGATCTGCCTACGAGTGAGAGTATTTCGGATTAGGAAAACACTTCATTAGTTTACCAACATTATACTTCCTAAGCTTCAACTCTGTTTAAGTCACGTATTTGGAGGCTCAGAGCTTTGTGGAACACCTGGAAATTTAAAAACATGGAAGCATATACGAAATCCAGAAATTCAGACTTGTGCCAGAAACGTTTAGGGGTTTATTTTTGAAAATGTAGATAATTATTCAAGATATCTTTTATCGGAGTTCTGTTTATCTCGAAAGAGTAATTTTTGAATGGATTGAAGGTTAAAGATAAGATTATGGGATCCTCTGCGACAGCACTGATTATATTTGTAATACCTATCGTGTTTAAGGTTTTTGTAGGGATGGCTTAAGAAAAAGTCTACTGCAATGAAAAGTTCTTGGGATGGCTGTGACATTGTCAGTGTGGATTTGCCGTTAATAAAACTTTTGAAATGACCAATACGTAAATACTTCATCTGGTTAAGATTTGGTTGGAAATTGTTTTATCACGTGAAGATATCCTTGGGGGAAAAAGATGATTAGATAACAGGTCTTATCCCAGACGAGCCACTGCTGTAGACGAAAGCGAGTTCGAAAGCTTTAATGATTATCGTGCAAAACATGATTCAACGGATAGGTGACGTGAAATAAATCATGGTTGTAGTTGAACTTGTTGGGGAATATTAGTTGTGTTAATATAAAGTAGGTAAAATTATATTTTGCGCATTAGAGATGGTAGTAAAATGTAGAATTTGCAAGGGTTTGCCCTTTGAACGTTATTTTAGTTAACTAACCCCGTGTGACAGCGTGAGTCAGATGCAAGAAGATGTTTTATTGTATTTCGCATGCAAGTGATGGTATGATATGTATGGCTACATCATACGCTATGGGGAATTAAAATTAAATCGTCCAATAATTAAACCACTGTAACTTAAGTTATATTTAACCTATTAACCTGTAATATGGACATAATGATACATAATCGCTTTGCAAAACACCTAATATGACATCATCTAATTCTATCAGATATTTCATCTAATTAAAAGATTTGAATTATGTGGCACTTTGCCCCATCCTAGAACTGTGCAATTTGAAACAAGCGATAACTTAGTTGTTAATTCACTTAATTGTATTTGCAACATCTTCTAGTAAAGACGAAATGGTCGCAAAAGTAAGCAAAGTAAAGAACATACATTACTTAATTAAATTTAGCTAGATATATTGACTCATTTTATCTGATTTTACAATACGTAGACTACTCATTATTATGTGCGAGGATACCTCGATCATTGAACTAGGTGTAAATGTTACAAAGTTATAAAGTGATGCTGGGCACACAAGATTCTTAGCTATTTATACGACTTAAGAGTCTTCGTGTGATGCAGCTTATAAACATTACGGATTGAGTTACATTTCTTTTCAAGAATTTGCACACACAATGATCCATGAAAGTTTTATGTTTAGTTGTCTTAGGCTACGTGTTACGTAAAGCAAGTTTTAGGACCTCATGTTAATATTATTAGATTGCATGGATGTATTAGAGATTTGTAAATAATAATCAGGAATGTGATATTTGATAAAATTAACATTAAGTGGTTGCAAGTGTCGCTGTTGTACTCTCAATCAGCAGCGCTGCCTTAGCAATAGAATAGAGCGTGGGACCAAAGACGGTGGAGATTAGGTCCTTGCGGAGGTCACTGGAAGATCCCATCCCATAAACCTCAACCTAAAGTTGCTGATCCGTCAGATTCTTTATTAACTAATATCTAAACTGACTTAAACTAAGGGAAGTTTTATTTAGCATTAGTATGAACTTAATTCCACAGCCAATCTCTCAAGAAGTTTTATTATGGGCTTCTCACATTTCCCCTAGGCATTCCGTAGAGCAAGGAAGTTATCTTAAACTTTTCCGCACTCAAAGACTGAGACGTCGAAGACTAAGAAGAGTAAATATGTCGCATAATATGTAATATATATATGCAAACCACCTATTTAAATGCTTAACCTCGTCGATTACTCGAATAAGTTTTAAGGGGTACCTCAAGAGGGAGATAGTTTAATCCGATAATTGTAAAGAAATTGGGACAACGATTTTGAAGTAGAATCTTTTGTTAATATGTAGTTTAAAATTAACTGAAATTAGAAGTACAGTTTGAAACACCACACTGCTTCTGCCTTCGAATGTTCCCTGTTTTCTAACGTTAGTTTCCTATTGGTCAGCCTGCTCCGTGCAGTACTTAACTCGAAGGTTTTTTGGTACAATTTTAATTGATACAAGAGCATGACCTAAAAATGGAATTAATACACATACAACCAAGTAAACAACCAAGGATGATTTTTCTATACTCAATATGATTTTTCCGTATTCTATTCAACATGGTAATTGGGGACAAAATATTACAATCCTTGCTTGTGCTGCTTTTTAAACCTTGTTCAACATATTAAATGTCATATGTATTAAGTTGTCACTAACAAAGTAGTACAAAAGTGTAGTAGTCACAGAGATAGATAATAATATTAGAATGATTATTTTAACTCGAATTTTGAAACATCAAGTTTGATGTGAATTGATATGTGGCACGTTTTTATGAAACAAAATTGAAGATAAACACTGAATTCAGACCGCAATTTAACACACATTCAAACCTGGGCAAACTGGTTAAGGAAATGACCCATTTGTGACAGTAACTATTCTAAACAACCCTTCTGTATAAAACAGCTAATTAGGAATTGCTAGAACGTTAATTCACCAAATTAATAGGTTCCTAATTACAGATGAAAACCTTTAAAAACCCGTCTCTTTAAGAAAAATTCAGTGTTAATAAATTTACCATGGATTAACCTGGCTCAAGCGAAGTGTTTAGTCGAATAAAACAAAATATCTGTACAGCAAATGTATCTCTGACGTTTTAATCCAATAAATTATTGAAGACCACAACATTGATCAATACTGGTTAATTTCTCTAGACACTTGTGATTATTGGTCTTCACAATGACACGTTTTTCATCGATTGTATATCATGGGATTTCATATTACGTTTAAAAATAACAGATGCAATTACTTTAACAAGAACTAAAATCGAAGCTCGTTTGCTTGAAGAAACGGCCCCCAACTGCTCCACTTCATATTGACTACTTATTTTTCACAAGGTTAACGCATTGAAATTTCATGAGGAGCAAATGATAAAACTCCATGCGATTGGTACGACAAAATTGCATTATTTGATCACAACACAACTCTACAATACAATAATATCTTATAAGGTGGGCGCAATAAAATTAATTGAATTCCATTACTTTGATATATTAAAATTCCATAAGGTCTCCAGTACAGCCTGTCATTGTCGTGCCAACCACAACCCCACTGCAGCATGAAATCGTAGAGCCAACCGCAACCACATTGCAGCCCGCCGCCGTCTTGCCAACTACAACCACAGAGCAGCCTCATCTAAACAGTACAGCAACCACAACCGCTCATAGACAATTATGACTAACCAGTTTGAGTAGCTAAAGTTAGGTTAACTAATAAAAAAAGGTTTAGGCTTTATGTCGTTGCATTCGCGATACATGTCTTATTAGTAAGATGTTAACCTATTGTTTATATGATTTAGTGTAACAGAGTTAATATGGTTTTAAAATTGGACGATTTGGCTGTTGAGAAACAGAGTTTAATGATTTGGTGTGTATCGATAAATTATTATTGATTTGATTTAAATGCATTTTTGAGTATTTTCTTTGCGATGCCATTATTTTTTAAATGCCGTGCAATTTTGATATGTAGAGTTTTCATACAAGTAGTAATTAGAAATGTAGTATTGAATGATTTTTTGTGTGTACCTTATGGAATTAAATATCTCCACCTTTGCAATGCAGCGTGTGTCCAGCTTATTAAGCAGTAGGCAACGAAGGGAGTAGGGAAGAAGTTGATTAATATGAATTTTCCGGTTGATTTAGAGCGATGCGTGGCGTTACTGATATAAACTTTAGAATTTAGTGTGTGACTCGAGTATATGAGTAAGTATAATGTAAGTAGAGCCTTATGACCGTCTGTCTATTGATTAAGGTTGAACCGCGCAATAATCTCTCGTTTGTGTTTATTGGAAAGCCTGTTGTGTCGACTATACACTTCAGGTTGGGTCAAGGTCCAGGAACTTCATACTGTATTGAAATTGGCAATCTATTTGTTTGCTTCCCATCTAGACATACTTAATATGGTCTGACGGCAACTTTTAGATATCCACCGCTCAATACATTGGATGCGCAGGATTTGCGACCCCGCATGTGACCTGAAAGTTACCTTTAGCAGCCACATTTTCCTTAAAGTGCGTCAAATTGTACTTTATTTTAATAAATGGTTTGAGGGACATTCAACCGCAATATCCAAAGTAATGTAGAGCAGACTGACAACTGGGGTGAGCCTATAGGCCCAAACTGACGACGGTGGGGATGTCGAAATATGTTATTATTATGCATGTTGCTTTAAAATGTTAAAAACTTAAGCAAACTGAAGTTTTCTCGTATTCTAATACGGTTTGTGATGCTAATTTCTCATGGATTGTATGCATTTTAACAGATAATTTCGAAACCAAAATCAGTGCAAATGAAATATGACATTTTTTGCCATAATGGTTTTAGTTATATAAACACCAATAGAGGCAGAAAGCTTATCAAATATTTATTTAATTAATAAGCGAGACGAAGAATTTATTTACTATTAATGACATCTTTCTCAAATCTTTGTATCCTTCTCAACTAACATCATGAGAAACGTGTTACTTATAGAAAACTAGTCTCTGTGTACTAAATAACTAAACACGAAAATACAGAGCATCAGTCAATCAGACTGACTAGTAATGAGTAATTAC
The DNA here is from genome assembly GCA_034696565.1 of Isotomurus graminis. Lineage (NCBI taxonomy): Eukaryota > Metazoa > Arthropoda > Collembola > Entomobryomorpha > Isotomidae > Isotomurus > Isotomurus graminis. The sequence goes on from JAQGAB010003194.1 coordinate 9,375, forward strand.
AAAACAATACTTTAGACCAACTAACAGCTTCCATCAACATGCTATATTAAAAATATAGATCAGAGTTGATGCACACGACTCGACATCTTTAATTTGTTTATATGTTTGTTTCTTCAGTGTCTTTACAAGTTCAAGATTAGTACAATCGCAACCTACATCAATTTAAAATTAAATTCCGAACCAACTTGATAGATCACACATTTTAAAATATCCTTGGCTGGCTTTGCGTCTTGCAATCCCTAAAGTTCATACATAATGATGCTGAATGGAAACTACTGTCGTAAAGCATATACATTACAATTCTTTACAACAACTAGATGGATTATATTTAATAACCATTTGATTCCTTTTGAAATTCGACGATTAGTTGCAACCAACGCAAAACAAATGGGGATAGCTTGCCAACCAAGCCACGCCCAGTTTCAACTCCAGTGGACGACAAATAGTTCCGAGAAACTTTCAAAAATGTTGCTCAACAAACCGGATCCAAGTCATCACTGTCAATCAAACCAAATCTTAACTCTTAGGACGGAAATTTAGGACATGTTAGTTCCAAATACGCCAAAAAGCGCCGTGAGGGACATCCGTGGTGTAAATAGATATGAGACGGGATATTTAGGAGCTCTATATTGCCAAATACGCTGTACGAGGACCACAAGGGACATATTTAATGTAAACAGAGTTTATGTGGGATATTCAGGATATTAACAGTG
>JAQGAB010003195.1:0-10086 GCA_034696565.1 Isotomurus graminis
GGGGAAACGCAGCCCTGCGTGATTCTCCCCACCTACGAGCATCCCTCATCTCATAACCATATTCCCCTTTAGTTTTATTTGGTGACCTTGTTTTGTCGATTGCGGGTCATAGTAGTGGGGTCCTTAATGTAAAAATTCCCGAAAAATAGCCATTTTGTGGGATTTCCGGGGCGCAAAAGTAGAATTTTGTGAAAATCGGGGTGGAAATCAGTTTTCCGTTGGGCGAGCGCGAATTTCAATTTTCACGTGGCAACTGAGTTTTTTAGTTGCAAGGGTACTGTCAATTGCGCATTAATTTGCAGTTAATATTATCATTCATTTCGGAATCATTTTGTGTGAAAATCAACTAATCTTTCTTTCTTGTGTACAGTAGTGCTTATCCTTAGTTCCCGTCTTGAGGTGTTCAACATTTTGTGGAGCTACGCAGTAAACGCTTTGGAAAATCAAGATCAAGTACGCTGGAAGAAGATTTCATCAGTGAACGGTTAGTTGAGCATTAATGTTGAGTGACATTCCATGTCCTCATAACCTAATTGTCAAGTGACATTCCATGTCCTCAGAACTTAAACTGTTGAGTGACATTATATGTTCTCATAACTAAGAATTGTCGAGCGACATTTGATGTCCTCATCCCTGGTTGAGAAGCATTCGATGTTCTCATAACTTATCATCCGATCTGTTAGAATTATTAGAGAGGAGTAGTACATTTATATTGTTCATGAAGTGAAGAAATATAAGTCTTTTTATTTGTAATTAAAATCAAGTTACATGCACTCAAGGTGGTATGAGTTTTCCACAGAAGAAATAGAGCAACAGCGTAGGGATAGAGAATTAAGAATTTTGAATCGTAACGCTAGAGTTCCTATTCTTGAGATCAATAATAGTAATAATTCGTCAATTTTAAGTGAGATTTCTATTCTCAGCGCAAACGAAAGTATGGCGGATGTAATTGCAGACGTAAATCAGAATTTAGAGCAAGAAGAAGGTCGTGAGAGAAATGCAGACGCGGCTGTTAATAACGACGAGTTTCAAGACGCTCAAGAAAGACAGAATGTACCTGTTCCTCCAATTCCTGATGACAATTTTGTTAATCAGATGAATCGACTAATTGTACAACAAGTAGCAGCAGCCAATAGGGTTGTAAAAGTCACAAGTGTGAATAAGCATATTGAACTTCCATCATACGATCCTAAGCGCATGACTGCAGATAGTTTCCTGCAGCGTTGTAGAACCTACTTTTTGGCTCAAGGGTACCAACCCGAACAGTTTCACGAGCTTTTGCCGATGATCATGAAAGGAGAATACAAACTATGGTACGATAGTGTCATAGGTCAGATTCATTCGTGGGACGATTTCGTGCAGCGATTCAAAGGAAGATACGACAATGAGTTAGTCAAACGTCAGAGGTTAAAACTGCTTTACACAAGACGACAGACGTTAAATGATCCTACGGAAACTTTCATTTACGAAATGGTAGCTTTATCTAAACAGGTAGATCCAACAGAATCAGAGGAAGTTACTTTCAAGCGATGCATCGATGCAGTCTTACCTGATATCGCAGCCTTAGTTGGTGTAGTCACAGATTGGTCATTAGATAGTGTTTTGGAGAGGGTTGAATCAGCTCACAATATTCTGAATCGACAGAGTAGGTTTAGTTCGGGGAAGCCAGCAAAATTGCCATTGCTTAGAGGTGATCGCAACAAGAATGATAGTCATTCTTACTCATCAGATTCAAATAGTCGGTCAAGATTCAATCAAGGCAGATTTCAAGGGAATCATCAAAGAGGAGAACATTACTCAGAACAACGTGGAAATAGCAGTAGTTCCAATAGCCAACAATTCAGACAACATAGTTACTGGAATCGGGAGAATATCAATCCTAACAGCGGAACAAATCAGCGACAGAACATTTCAAGGAACAATCAGAATAGGGATAGTTCAGGGAGAAATTCCAATAGTCAATCCTATTCTCAAGGAAATGCTAGAGACACGGATAGTAATAGATCTAAATGTAGAAGATGTCAGGGATTTGGACATTACGTAAAGGATTGTCCATCTTCAAGCAATGGAATCGCAATGTCAATGGTGAATAGAATTCGGAGCTTTCGTTCTAATCAAAACTTTCAACCTGTTAATAGAAACGCGAGTTACTCAACCAGAGTAAATTCGAATCAAAGTTCATTCCGACAAAGCTTACCTGAGTTCCAAAGTCAAAATCATTCTTCTCAATCATTCAATCAACAGAATAGCTTTCCAAGTCAAACGCAATTTCGAAACTTTAGTTCATCGTTTCCTTTAAACGCGGAACGGAGGAGCCACGAAGAGTTAAGTCGAGGTTCCTCCCAACACTAACTAATCCTCAAATTCCAACAGTCAATTTTCAAATACAAACTAATAATCAAAATTACGAAGCAATTGTAGATTCGGGTTTAAGTTTTTCATTAATTTCATTAAATGCTGCGAAGAGGATAAATGGAGAAATAGATTATTCAAACTGTGTTAACATTGTATGTGGTAATAAATCAGACAGCCAATCATTAGGAACAATTTCATTAGCAATTCAACTAGGTGGAAAGTTGATTGAGCATCGATTTAAAGTTTTCAAGGAGTTAGTATGTCCATTAGTCATTGGGAATGACATAATATTTGAACACAGAATTGTCTTGAATTTAAAGAGAGGTATATTTTATTTTGATGAAGAGCCTAGTAAAGTCTTTTCGTTACGTAAAGCTCGAGGATCACTATTTTTAACTGTTAGGGAACGTACTGATTTTCCAAAAGATAGTCCTGAAGGAAAAATAGAGGAACTGCTTAGCGAGTTTCCAACTGTGTGTCGAAAAGATGATTTGATAGGTCAAACAGATTTTGCGATTCATAATATAGAAGCTCCTAATCATCCAATTCATAGGGAACCTCCGCGATTTTTTCCTCCTTCTCAATCTGAAGAGATACAACGACAAGTGGATGATTTATGGTTCTAATGTTGTTCTTGCTATTAAACCGAATGGAAAGTGGAGAATGGCAGTTAATTACAAACCATTGAATAAGATCACGGAATGGAATTCTACACCGATGCCAAATGCGAATATTATCTTACGTCTTATACCAGCAAATTGATGGTATTCAACAATAGATTTGAAGAGTGGATTTTGGCAGATCAAAATGCATGCAGATAGTATTAAGAAAACTGCGTTTTATGGAAATGGAACTTTGTACGAGTGGTTAGTTATGCCTTTCGGTTTGAAGAACGCTCCTGCAACATTTGTTACGTTGATGAATAGAGTACTTGAAGGTTACATTATGAAGTTCTGTTATGTGTATATAGATGACATTATTATATTTTCCAGAACATTCGAGGAACAATTGTATCACATTCGTTTGATATTAGAACGTCTAAAAGAAGCTAGTTTGTCGATCAACCTAGAGAAGTGTCATTTCGCTAAGCGTCAGTTAGCATTTTTGGGTCATTTAGTTACACAAGATGGTCTAATTCGTCAGCCAGAGAAAGTTCGAGCAGTTGTTGATTTCCCAACTCCAAGTAGTGTTCAAGATGTGTTGAGATTTCATGGAATGTGTGTTTGGTATAGTTCATTTATTCCAAATTTTTCATCTTTAGCAGTTCCATTGTATGCTTTATTAAGGAAGAAAGTGAAGTTTTTCTGGGGTAAAGAACAAGAAGAGTCGTTTAGGAAATTAAAGGAAGCTATGTGTTCGAATGTAATGCTTCATAGTTTGGATTATAGTCTACCAATATTTGTTAGAACTGATGCCAGTGATGTTGGGCTAGGTGCAGTTTTAGTTCAATATCCTGAGGATAAGGAAAGAGTTATTTATTATGCAAGTAGAAGCTTAAATGATGCAGAAAGGAAACTTAGTACTTGTCATAAGGAGTGTCTAGCGATAGTTTGGGCTATCAATAAATTCAAGGATTTCTTGTGGGGTGAACAGTTTACTGTTATCACAGATAATATCGCCCCCACACATTTAAAAACGATGCATGATAAGTCTAGAAAGTTGACACGATGGGCCCAGGAAATAGAAGAATGGGGGTGTAACATTGTGCATTGTGCAGGTAGTAAAAACGTGGTAGCAGATTGTCTTTCACGAGCTCCGGTAGAACCACTTCCTCTCGAGCCTGATCACCTCGAAGGAGATAGAGATATCTACACACCTCTACTAAGTTTAATGTATTATAATGACCTGTTAGGTCAAATTGAGGTAGCTCAGTCGAATGATTCTGAAATCATAGATATTCGTCGTAAGTTGGAGAGCGAGTCTAAGGCCTTGGCAAACTCTTCCAACATCAATTCTGTTAAGTATTCTTCGTTGTATTGTGTTCGTGATAATGTATTGTATCGTAAGATTAAACCTTTCTCATAAGGTGTTTCATCAGAGTCAGTTGGTCCAGACGGGATGTCTGAAGAACGGCCTGATTTCGGAGGTCCATCGGGAGATGTAGTCCGACAAGCGCGCAGCCTCTCACGGCTTTCTCGGCTCAATCAGCCAGGTACTGTTGGTCAGTCGGAGACGTCCACTGTTGCAAACCGCAGTAATATTTTTCTGGAAGGGATGCAAGCTCCTATTTCCAAAGGTTTTTCGGGAGAAAAACGTAGTTATGAATTTTCTTTGGTACCGTATGTACCCAAAAGTTTAGTTAAAATGATATTAAATCACTTTCACGATGTCCCAGAGGGCGGACATATGGGTATTAGGAAAACCCAAGAAGCTATTAAGACGTATGTATTTTGGAACTTCATGAACAAAGATATAAACGAGTATGTTAGAAGTTGTAAAATATGTCAGGAATATAAAAATGAAAAGCGCAAAGCTAGTGGTTTAATGGGCGATGTCCCTCAAGCAGAAAAAGTATTCGAAACAATTTTCGTTGATTTTATTGGCCCTTTGCCAACGAGTAGATACAAAAGAAATAAGTATTGTTTGGTCGTAGTCGATCAATTAAGTTCGTGGGTAGAACTTTTCCCAGTTACAACTGATTCAGCAAAGAAAGTAGTAGATTGTTTAGAAGATCAAGTTTTCTGTCGTTTTGGGTCTCCAAAGACTATAGTGACAGATAATGGTTCTCATTTTGTGAATAAATTGATGAAAAGAATGTGTAAGATATGGTCTATACGACATGTACAAGTCTCACCGTACCATCCATGTCCTAATAGAGCAGAGCGAGTAAACGCTGATTTAGTTCGAATGATTTCAAGTTTAAATATTCGATTCTCATGGAAATTCAGATGTTAATATTGTAAAGAATACGTATGGGGCTATGGATGCAAGTCCCCAAGGGAAGTCCTAGGTTCTCCGGATGGTCCTGATGGGTCCTTAAGGTCGTAGTGGCGGTTGGATGCTTAGGGAATAAACGGGAGAGACACAGAAGTTGTGTGCTGACTCTACGAGTCGTTTATTAGGAATGGCTGGAGAAGCTCTTCTCCCGAAGACTTCTCCCTCCGATACATCGTCATCATCATCATACATACATCCATGTATCCTACACATGTTACACTCTTATATCACTTTGGGGTTTGTTTTTGGGGGGTTTACAACCTTCATATCACCCGGGGGTTTGTTATTCGGGGGGTTACAATAACAATTGAGGGTAAAGATCCTTATTTTAGTCGCTTGAGACGCTGTCGTTGTATTGAAGGTCGAACATATCTTTTTATGCCTAACTTTTCGCTACCTTCGTTTAACAATCTTACATTTTGTTTCCTTCTTTCCTTCCGTAATCTATTATATTCTATTTTTGATATTTGACCTGATTGATACTGTTCTAAATAGTCCGACCTAACATAACGTTTTCTGAAAGAGCTAGTGAAAAATTTTGAACGAACTCAATGCTATTAGATCGAAAATAATCATTGGAAAATGTTTGTACATCAACTACATTATTCAAGTGAACGTTAAAATCTCGTTGAATTGCCAATACGTCAAAATTTGTGTATACTAGTTTTAGAATTTTAGAATCCTCAAAAATATTACGTAAGCATTCTTGAACGGCAGTAAAGCAAAGATACGGATCAACAACTATGTCAAAATCGATAGTAGAGATCTGAATAATGCATGTAAATGTGTGAAACAAATGTGTTGAATCAAATTCACAATCTAACCCTATCTCGTTGTAGTTTTTGAGCTTTTGAAACATTAAATCTACCGACTCACACGAATTAACCAATAATAATTCTCTGTTAACTAACTTGACCGTATCATTGCGATAATTAAGATTAGAGTATATGACATATGAATCATAAGTATCACGGTTATCATTAGGAAATACAATAAAAGAGTTGAGTCGTTTTCTGTGGGCGATGAAATCTGAGTCGAAATCCGGAATTTTGATATCTCCGAGTTGGGATTTGAACGTTGAAATATTTTGATGATACAGCCGGCTTCTTTTCTGTCGTGCTGATAGTTGTTTGGACATTCTGAAGAATTTAAGGGAATGGGAATGTAGTTGACATTCCCTGGACGTAAGGTTGTCACGTCCGCAATTTCTGTAATCATTTTCAAATAACAATTAATCCTTAGTTTTATGGTTCAGAAACCAGTCAATGCGCAATTATTTACTGGCTTAGCGTTTCTCAAAATGCGCTTATTATTACTTGGAATCATTTGACCCGGAAATGGCTGAGCTTTTGCGTTCACCATATTTCGCATAACTAAAGCGAATTTTTGAATATTTTCATCCCATCTGCCATGGGCTTTTTCCAAATACGTTGAAATTATTCTGATCAAATCTTAATTACATCTTTCTGCACGATTTGAGCAAGGATGGTATGCAGCGATTTGGACAAATCTTATGTCCCAATCCTTGCATAGCTTTTTTATTGCTTTTGATATGAAATTTCTGGCGTTGTCTGATATAAGAACCTTTGGAGAACCAAATCTGTAAATTATTTGATCCTCCAAGAATTTTGCTACTTTCTTGGCTCTTCAACCCATTTACTGAGTTGGTTCACGACAACCAAACACAATCGATTTCTTTTTGCGGAAACAGGCAAATGGCCTATAAAGTCATATACAACGTCTCAAACACTGATTCAGCGATTGGAACTGATCCGAGCAACCCTTTGGCTCTTTGTCTTTCTATTTTGAACTCCTGATATTTCATACATGTTTTTACATATTCGTGAATCTCCCTATTCATTCCTTCCCATTAACAATTCTTTTTGATTTGCTCTTTCGTTTCCCTGACACCAATTTGTCCGTATTGTACGGTGTCGTTGCAATGATGCAAAATTTCAGGAATTAAGGATCGGGGTAGCATGTGGACTTGCACATTTGTAGGAAAAGGATTTATGTTAGTAGGATTTACAATATGACCTTCGTGAGTAGTTGGTACCCTTCCGCTTTGATTTATACCGATTGCACCATTCTGTTGGCTACGGCTTGTTCGAACTTCTGAGTCACCGATTTCACTCATCTCCCGATGGCTACGATGCTCTTTATGAGATGTATGATCTCTAATATGGGAGTACTGATCCCTACGGCCGGTTAAAGGTTCTGTCTGAGACACCTTTACTTACTTCTTAAAGTAAACGCTGTGAATGTAGCTAGTTCATTAATAATATTTGTATGCAGGCCTAACTTTTATGAACAACAACCTATAGACTAATCACGTATTTCTTAAGCGCTCTATAGTCTTTTTCACTTGTAGCGACCAAGTGTGACCTTTGGAGAGGTTATGGATTGGCAGTTTGGATATTTCTGGGTTTCTTTACGTAATCTGTGCAGGAAAATCTGCGATTAAGCTAACGTAAAGCTAGACATTAAAAAATCTCTTTCGACCACAAGATGATCAGGCTCATGAAAAAGAAGACCTATTGATGCCACTGTATTTACTGACCCATGTACCCTACACAATCTTGAACCTACTTATCTTGTATCTCGTGCTTTAGTGTGTTTAAGTGAATTACCTGAATAGGTTAAATGATGCGTGAGAGCGGAACTATCTGTTACAAGTATAAAATCTTCTCATATAAGAACTGATGACAGTTATTGATCGCCTGATGATCGTTAATAACTATTTATCTATCCATCGATTCCTCTCTAAATGTAACAATAACTTACTGGAATAACCAAGAAGACGTTCATTTTCTTCGATTACATGAACAACAAATTTAGCCGTGCAAAACGTGGAAAACAACCTGTAACGAACGAACTACCATATATTATGAACACATATGTTTGAAATTTAGAAATGCATTCTTCTGATCCGCCGACCAGACTAGCATGAATTACCCTAGTGATAGATGTATATTTTCAAAGAAGACCTTGCCCCAAGAGACACCTTATCTCTGAGTTTCTGCAGAAGCGTAGGAGTATAAACCCTAAAAACCTTTGAAACTGGAATAAAACCAGGAGTTTCAATAATAAACCAACGAAATTTGACAGAACAAATAACTCGTATTTTCTTAACCTTGTCGAAAAGGATTGAAGAGACTGAATGTTTGATTCCTGTGAACCCGGAAAAAAATCTGAAGATACTCTTTTGTACAAGAGTCATAAACATTACAATGTATATTATGAATCTGTTGCAACATTGAAATTACCTTGACGTACCGTTATGTGGAAAAAGTTTGTGTTTTACTCTCTAATCTCATATTCTATATCACACCTTAATCTATTTCTTACGAATGAAGTATTTCTCGATGTCTGTTTCCATTGTGTGTGGCAGGAATAAGATCCATATTAGTTATGACCTCCTCTAATACTTCTATATCCTCTAGAATTAGCTCGAAAGTTGTCCGAACCTGTATTTTCTTCATTTGGATTTCCATCCTCATGAGGCTTACTAAACGAAGGAATCTCAGCCCCGTTACCTCTATGCATTCGATACTGACGATCAAGGTTAGCATGTGCCCCAGCTACCTTTTCAACTAACTTATCCAAAGTCCACGGATTTAAATCACCCACTATTGCCCCTAATTCCGGCAATAATGCATTCCTAATTCGAATAAGACGCACAATTTCATCCTCTCCGGGATAAACTTGCTTTGACAAATTGTACAACTCATATATGAATACCTCTGATGAATCACTCACCCGCTGCTTTCGTGTATGCAAAATTCTAGACCGTTCTGCCTGAATAACTCCGTTATCATATCTACTTCGAAACTCGTTCTCAAAATCTAACCAATTGTGAATAGTGGAGCTGACGGAGTCATACCACAGTTTTAAATCATTCTTCATTAAGATATGCAAGAGAGTATGATGACTTGCTTGTTCATATCCCTGACTATTCAGATAATCGCGACATTTCGCAAAATAGCTATCCGAAGTCATCCTCTTTCCATCATAAACAGGAACCTCGATGCACGTATTGACATTCGTTACCCTAATTACTCGTGCTGCTTGGTTTACTCTTGCAGCTAAAACTCCATTCAAATGCGCTTGGATATTTGCCGGTAGTGCAAGAAAAACTGGATCTGCAGGGTCAAAATGTGCCATATTTAGATTAGGAACAGGATTGTTAGGTTTAGGATTTGAGGAGGAATGAACTTGCTTGCTTGCTTGCTTCCTACTAGCTTGTCCCTTTGATTTTGAATTATTATCAAAAGACAAAGACTCATGTAAATTGTCCGGATCAGAACCGACGCTCTTATCTTTATGAGAAAATAAAACCTCTCTCTTTTTAGAATAGAATAAAAATGGACATAAGGCAAATGACTTACCTCAAAGGAAAAGCCTGATAACGACTGAAATCATGGAATACTAATAGACTGTATGTAAATTGTGGAAAATTCTAGAACTTGTTCTTTATGTGAATAATGTCTAAAGAAACTTAACAACTGTATCTAACCAATACTTTATTTGGAATGAAATGTGTCCATTCCTCGAAGCGAATGACTTCTTTTTATACTTTGTGAAATGACAATACTGAAATATTTGTCTGTGTGAGACTTATAATATACTTTTCTAGGAGGAAGAAAGCTGTCCTTCCATATGAATTACTATTGAAATGCCCTGAATTTTGAATTGCCGTAGATTATGGATAGCTCCAAGCTATTTACTCTTAGTGACCGCTAAGAGGATTCCTAATATCCCTGTTCTTAAGCTCTCCTACCCGACCAACGTACG
>JAQGAB010003196.1:0-10082 GCA_034696565.1 Isotomurus graminis
AAGGTGGTGGACTTTGTCAACTGTATGCTACATGAAGAATGCGATTGGTCTTTAGACTTTAAGGGTTTGAAATTGTCTGGCAGTTCAGCAGACCTCTCAAGAGACTTGGTAGATTCTATGATTCTATACGTGTTCTCGTGGTTCTTTGTCTCAAAGTCATTGCTGCGAGTGTCACGTCAGTGCTTCATTGTTCTTTTAAGACACAATGAATCTGTCTTTTGGTCGTATACTCATCTTCAGTCCATTACTAGATGAACTCTTGCGAGAGTAATTAGTGCCGGCTGTTGGATTGTACTGGAGTAAACCAAGTCCACAGAGCATCTGAGTAGATGAGGGAAATAAAGAAGAGCTTGGACTTAAGTCTCGTTGAATCAATTCTCAATAATGCCTGAGTGAGAAAGATCTGAAACTGATTAAATGAAAGACTCTGCCTCTTTCGTCCGATCGGTTTCTCAATCTTTTAAGACTCACTGAACTAAATCCCTTTGTCGCCCGTACACTCGGCTTAGGACACGATAATTTTTAAGAGCTCATTAAAACCCGTCTGTCTTTTGCCAATCGGAATTCCTTCGCTGGCCAAACTGGCCAAAGGACATCTGATCGTTACGCAACGACAATACTGAGTAATTCTTTGAGGAACTGATGTGAGTTTAAGTCTTGCAAAAGCAGCATTACGCATTCCATTTCATACCATTCAGTGACTGGCTTCTATCGAAATTACCCACATGTTGATGTTTATCTAGATTAAAATGCAACTAGTCAAAGTCCAGCATGTCCAGTACGGGTGGTTGGTCTACTGGGATTTTTATTTGGCTGTTAAGAAATAATTTGATTGTGAATGGAATATAATACCTGGTAATGGGAGAAGTAAAATGAGTCGATCAAGGATCAAATACTCTGTATGCTATTATCTGGCAATAAATACACTTAAATCTCAACTGAAAAAAGAATTATTGCTACTTGGCTTGACTACCTGAGCCGTCCTACCTGACTCCCCGAATAGAGCCAATTATCACTCCAACCCAACAAACACACTGGAAGGCTCTTAAGCATCTCCGAGGATCTTATGAAATCCCACTGCCCTCATGATCATCACAGAGAGAGTAATAATATCGATAAATTTTATTAAATCTAACTCAGTCAGTTTGAGTCAGTGAAGGTATAATACGAATAAATTGGACAAATCAACAAGGTTTACTGTCAGTCAAATTACAGGTTTGAAATTTCATATGAACAACAAGTTTTTTTCGAATTCTGCCTTTCTACAGGATTATGTGAAAGAGATACCTACTCATTCTCAGTTTCTTGGACACACTCATTTAACATTTAGGAACATGCAGTTTTTTGGTAGTTACTCAATTCTTTCTCTGCCTGAGATTAAATACTAGCAAGGATAATATCAATATTGATGTAGATGTGTAATACGCAAGTAAACGTAAAGGCAATAATAATAACTGCTAGTTTGGATGAAGTAGAAGCACAGAAGATAATCTTGAAACACATTCTAGTTTCAATTTTAAGAAGATTAAATAAAAATTGTGTAAGTGGAATAAGAATGTGTACAAAGAGGTTGAGAGTATAGAGAACAAGTCTTCTTGATATAATTCCTCCTATCATCATCTCTTCAAGATGAACAATAAATAATCCAATTTATCTCCATTGTGTGGATATACGAAAACAATTTTTATATTTTGATGGAAATTATGGATGCTCAAAGGGTTATCTTTCCTTCATTCATGATGTTCACAAGAGTTTGTTGGAGGAGTATGTGAAAGAACATTTATTCTCCAAGAGATCTATTTCACGTCTTACACTGTCGAGTGAACATAAGAATCATTTTCTTTAACCCTTTTTCCATGTTGAAATGGAATTTTCTACTTGAAGGAATTTAGCTTAACTTGTGTTTTTCGGTACAATTGCTTATTTCAGCAGAACTTGCAGAATCTACGAGATGAATGAGATGAACGAGAGAACATTTCCAGTTCCACAAGAATTTAACACAAGAATTTCGGACGGGAAGAGACTTCTTTGTGCCTTGTAACATTGATAGAAATGAGGATTTGGCGTATGCTGTTCGCGAGATATAAGCACAGTACACTTGAATTAAATAATATTCATTTTGTATATATTTTTATTTGCTTTCATAAATATTATCCGTCATTTTTCAGTGCTTTGGATACATATTAATGTACGTCAGAAATTAAAACAAAAACAAGTTCATGATCAAACAGAAGATATTGCATATTTTAACAGTACGATATGCCACTGAAATAAATTAATTTAAATGTCTTAAACAAAACCCCCAAGTAGAAGTAGGAGCGATTAATCACCAGCAATTTGTTAAACACAATAACAGTAAGTCTGTGAGTAGTAACGAGGAACACATAAAACAAAAAGCAGACAATGAACTTTACACAACATTAGAACAACTTCTCATCTTTCATAGGATAGACAACATAATTCTGTGTGGATAAAGGATGATGGCGATGTCTTGAAAGTAGAAGCAGATGGTGGTGAGTAATAAGTTGACGATGATGATTCTTCTAATAATGGCGAAGACTCTCCGGATAGAAAAGACACTCAACTATAGAGATATATAGAGATGAGGGTTTAACTCGACTCGGCAGCGACTACTAAACGGATGTATAAAAATGGTAGTAGTAAGAAGATTTTAATTGACTAGTCAAAAATAGGACTTGGCCACGCTCCGCCTTGAATACAGGGCCTGTCTGTGTGTCTCTGTATTTGCTTAAGACTTCCCATACACTTTAGTACATATAAATACCAATCCCAAAGATGAATAATCTTTCTTGTGGCTAAACTCTTCTATAAAGCACTCTTTCAGTAGTTTAGCAGTGTAGTAATGGTTGATCATACAACAGGACTTTTACATATACACGGCGAGAGATATGAATGAATACATGTGTGTACATACACAATTCTTCTTTCTATTTACATAACGTTGTTTTTTACATTAATACAATAAGTACGTGTGATGTTATTCACTTCTGACAAGTTTAAAATATCCACCTACACAAAACTAACCGTTTTATTACATTACACGATGGCTATTCGTGTGATATGAGAGGTAGAAATATTCCAAGTACTTAGAAATATGTTAAACTATGCGATTGGTCCGTAAAATATATTTGTTTGGGACTCGGGTTGGGATGAGGAACATATTTTTACAATTAAAGTTAAATAATGGACATTCCTCTGTGTATGTCAGTCTTATGTACACTCAAAGCTGGTTTAAAGCGAATCGTTCTTCTTACATGGTATTTAAGAGATAAAACAGTTCGTGGTGCATTAGACAAAATACATTTGCCCATTGGACCCCGGTTGACCTTCGCCTGGAGAAGAGCCGGATCCACTTCCATTAATTCTATTAAAAGATTGATTATTCTGAAGGGGTGATTCATTATTACCTGAGTTCACATTGCCCCGAGTGACACTCGAATTACTTACACTGCTACTATTATTACGCTTATTAGACGACAAACTAGATTTATTATTGTTCCTACCACTACCACCACTCGTAGGTATATTGGCACTTGAATTGTTCTCTGAAGAAGGAAAAGATGACTTGGTAGGGGACACAATGTCAAGTTTACTCTTACAGGGACTTCCTCCAGCACTACTGTTGTTCAACCCAGTGGAAGTTGTATTAGCACTGTGTGGAGATTGTAATGGAGAGTCCAAAGTAGAATAAACATGTTCTAACTCTTCTGCAGAAGAACTGATAGCACTTGAAGAGTAATTTGGCTCCAGTGGTTGGTATGCATTCCCATTAGAAGGATGAAGAAGATGGTGATGATTTGAATGGTTATTAGACTTCATTACTTGGTCTTCTTGTATTGCTGGTCCTTGCTTTGTGAATTGTAAAACAGGATTGATGCCCGATGACTGGACTGCTAGTTGTTGTTGATTTTGTAAATGTCTTCGGAAGCTTTCATTAAATGAATACTGATTGTTCCCGTTATGGTGATGGTGCTGGTGGTGGTGGGGTAAGGTTGCGACGGGATAGACTGAATTGGAATGATGGGAAGTTCCTTGGGGATGAGGAATACCGGTGGAGGATGGGATAAAGTTTTGCAAATTCAGACTCCCTGTTCCACCATAGTACAGTTGACTACTATGCTGACTCCCGTTGTAATTATTATTCTGTTGGTTTTGGTGATGGTAGAATGGAGTAGAAAGAGCAATGTGATGTTTAGGGACATGTCCACCGTGTTGTTGCTGGGAAGAATTTAGTGTCCCACAATTAGACATGGGAATTTGGTAAGGTAAAATATTCCTGTGGTATTGGTGACCACTACTGTAAGGGAAATCTAGACGATTGATTGTGTAACTGGACATGGTGCCAGAAGCTATGCTTGCATTGCTGCTATTGCTCATTCCGTTGAGACCTCCTCCAGTATGGAGATCGATAAGAGGTGGGGGTGGTTGGGATAGGAGAAGGGAAGAAGGCCCTCGATGTTGTCCAGTAGTGTTCATAATCGAAGGAGTGGGCAGTACGAGCTTCAATTTGGACCAGAAATTCTTATCAGTCCATTCTAAAGTAGTGGATGAGTTTTTAGAAGAGCTTGGATTCTTAAGCTCTGGATAAATTGACGCGAGATTTTGTTCTGAAAAGGGTGGTAGAAGAATTAGGATGAGTTTGCTAGGCTGGCGATTGACAGCAGATTGAATGACTTGTCGGAAATGGCCATGAGATAATTCAGACTGGAGAAAGGGCCGAGAAAGAACGAGTACAATTCTTTTGCTTGCGTCACATGCACTCAAAATCATTTCAGTGTTCCACGGGTTATCAGGGTTTAGACAGAGGTCTCGATAGTGCAGACAAAGTCTGTAATGAGGGGAACCTTGTGATTCCAATTCCGGAGCAATTTTCTGGCTCAATATATCCTCATCTTTCTTGCTGTAAATAAAGTAAGCGTCAAATAGTTTGTCTGCATCGTCTCCTTCCAATCCACTACTGCCAGTGCCAGTGCACTTCTTCCCTACTTTCTCCCTACAACAGAGGAGAGGAAGAAATAGTGAAGAAAGTGAATTACTCCGACCACCAGTAGTTGCACTACTGCTATGATGATGATGGTGATGGGTCATTCCATTGGTAAACATTCGGGAGATAATCCAGTAGTAAATTTCCTTTCGGAAAATCATTCCAATAACTAAGACCAAAATGAGAAGGGCAGTAACGGTTAGGATGAGAGTCCAGAAAGTATTCATGTCTGAGGAGGTAGAGATGGAAGATATTCCTGGGTTGAATCCGAGTCCACCACCACCTACATTGCTTCCAAATTGAATTTCGTGATCTGAGAGACGAGGAATAGTGACTACTTTCTCTGGTCCACCTGTCATAGCTGAGATGTGGTTGTTTAATATCTCACTCTGTACATTGGAATGGACTGGGTTAAAGTTGAAGTTGAGTTCAGGGCTGTGATTGCACATTGAGGATATGGGGAAGAGCATCTGGATGGGATAAAGTTTGGCTGGGGCAACGGGAGAATTGATGGATTTCTTGGCTTCTCTCAAAGGAATGACTGACCGTGGAGTGTCTGCACTGGTGGAAGAAGAAGAAGGTTCGGTTTGATGGGTGATTTGGGATGAAGTAGAACCACTTGTCCCACTTGCAAGAACATGAGTACTATTCTCACTCTGACAATTTGCCGAAGTAAAGTCTACCACTATGGCAGTTTTGGAAGCAACCCACGTTCTGAATGGGATGAGAAACTCACAGTCACAAGTCCACGGATTACTTGCTAACATGACACTGTTCAAGTAACCATTTCCACTCAATTCCCAGACATTAAAGTCAATGAGGAGATTCCCGTCCAGTCGGAGCACTTGGAGAAATTTGAGTCCGGAGAATGTGTCTTTTGAAATGGACCGAAGGAGATTATGTTGAAGGTATAGTTCTCGCAAGTTGTCTAAATCCGCAAATTCATAGCCGTGGAGTTGGGAAAGGAGGTTGTCTTCAAGACGTAAAACCTCTAGGGATTTGAGTCCATTGAATGTCTTGTTTCTGATGAATTCGATCTTGCTGTCATTCAAAAAGAGAACTCTGAGATTCTTCTTCCCAATAAAAATGTGACTTCCTATGGACGCCAGATTGTTTCCGTCCAAGTAGACTTCTGTAGCATCCATTGGGATTCGTGAGGGAACTTCTTCGTATGCCAAATTGGAACATTCCACTATGTTAGCTGACCAAGCGGTATCATGATAACAAGTGCAATTACCAGGACAGGTCATTTCACAATCGCACGCGTCAAAATCGCAGCAATGACATAAGGCAAAGCAGTGGGATTTGTATGGGCAGAGGAAGTCTTTTGGTCTAGTTTCTACCAGGGGAACTACAGCATTCGGTCTGGAGAAAGTAGGTCTACACACAATAGCATCGAGATCCACAATCCGGGGATGTGTTCTAAGCACACTAAGCTGACTGACACGAGTCAACCATTCCATAGAACAGTCACAAAGGAAAGGATTTCCTCCGAGGTAGAATTCAGGGAGAGGTCTTCCTACCGGAACTGGTGGAAATCTTAAGGAAGCCAAAGGGAGATTTTCCAACTCATTCCCCATCAACTCAACTCGTCTGAGGCGGCTGGAACGAATGAATGTGTCTGGAGCAACACTTTTTAATCGATTATGATTCACTCGTAGTGTTTCCAGAGTTGGAGGGATGGTAGTGTAGTCCAAGCTTGTTAGGGAGTTGTGAGACGCATCCAGAACTCTCAGAGAATATGATGGAGTTGATGATTGAGTTCGTTCTTGAGCTGATGGAGGTCCACCAAGGGACTCTAATAAGTTGTAGCTCAAGTCCAGCCATTCAATTGTTTGAGGTAGGATGTGATAATCAGCCCATCTTAATCTGTTTTCGGATACATTCAACCAGAGGAGTGAAGGGAGTTGGGGGGCAAGCGTGGGTGGAAGTTCCTCCAACGCATTTGTGTCCAATCTTAAGGCTCTCAACTCAGGACACGAAGTAAATGCACTTGAAGATATTTTATTAATTCGGTTTTGAGCCACGTTAAGTACTCGTAAAGCTTTTAGAGGGCCACAAAACCCGGAAGGTACTTCGGTGAGACGATTATCCACAAACCGAAGACCGTAAAGTTGGTTCAGTCCTAAGAAGGTATCGTTGTTCACGGATCCTATACGGTTTTCTCCAATGTCGAGTGTGACCAAGTGAGACAACCCGGTTTGGAGAGCAACAGGCACTTCTTGGAGGAGGTTGTCAGCTAGACCCAAGTCCTGGAGACTCGTGCAGTTCTTAAGGGAATCATCATCCATCCTCCTAATCTTGTTGTGATCAAGGTACAATTGTCTCAGTACAAATTGATTGGAAAGGATTTTTGAGTCAACGAAGGACAGGCGGTTGTGGGTCAAATCGAGAACGTGTAAATTAGTGAGGGATGCGAATGCTGATGGGTTAATAGTCTCTATCCGATTGTTATCCATGTATAGAGCTTGGAGGCTGAGTAAATCAGCGAAGAGGGTTCCATCAATGTAGCTAAGTTGGTTGTGAGATAACCGAAGTATAGCGAGTCTCCTAAGACCCCCAAACATATTGTCTTTGATCCATTGACTTGTAAGAGTGTTCCTGGACAAGTCAAGAGAAAGAAGGGTGTTCAATCCCGCAAAGACTTGAGGAGAGAGAGCAGATATGGAATTATTGGTAAGATGGATTTCTCTGAGCGAAGGATTATTTCTAAATATGGAAGGAGGAAGTGCGACAAGTCGATTTGAAGACAAATTCAATAGTTTGAGTGCTGAGAGTCCTCCAAAAGCCGAATCCTCAAGTTCTTCGAGGAGATTATTTTGTAGTCTGAGTTCTGAAAGTTTTCTCATGCGAGAGAAAGCATTATCACCCACTCGACGGAGGGTATTAAATGATAAGTCCAAATTTTGAACACTCATTGCACAGTAACCATCGCTGTTGATGCTTCCACTTCCACTAGAATTTAATTCCTCGATATCACTCAGCCGATTACGACTGAGATTTAGTTTGAGAAGGCTTTTCATCGGACAAAAGATATTTTTGTTTGGTAAGCTCCAAATATTATTGTGACTTAAGGAGAGAGACTCAAGGTGTCCGAGACCTTCGAAGGCTCCAGGTTCCACGTCTAGTGAGACTGACGAAGACCACTCGCCATTGTGACTTTCCAGAGAAAGACTCTGGAGAAAGCCAAGACTGGCCCAGATTCTTCCAGGCATTTTTCTAACTTTACACGAATCAATTTCCAGGTGTTTGAGATTCCCCAGTTTAAACAAAGACTGGTTGGAAGCCAGAAAACTTTCAAAGAATAGTTTGTCATTGCACTGAATCTTTAGGTGGGATGTTTGTTCAGTCTGGTCTTTGTTAAATGTGTAATTCCAAAAGTCTACGTTTAAAGTTCTTAAGTTGCAATCCAAAGAGAAACTTGGTTTGCCTGGATTTCCATTTCTACTTGTGGCAACAACTCCAGTGGAATTCGCTTTGGATGGTGACGTACTTTCCTCCACGCTGGACCAAATGCATCCCTGTCGTGGAGATGGAATCACATCGTTTTTGAAAGAGTCAACCGACTGGAAAATCCACGTCGACGAGGTTGACAATGTCACAACAACAAGAATCCACAATTTATCCATTTTTGATTGAATTTCCTTGTTTCTTTTCTTTTCTCTATGGACCCATTCTCTCTCTCGTGGTGTAGTGGGTAGAAGAAGTGCCTTCCAAGATCTTTAAGAGTCTCTCTGTCATACAGAATAACTTTCCATTCTCTGTAAACTTTTGAGAGAGAGAATTTATATACCAAAATAGGTACACACACAGTCACTATAAACTCTTTTTAAGAGTGGTAAAGTGGATTTCTTCCTGTGCTTAAATAGACCAGAGAGGGACTCAAGTTTAAAAGACGAGAGACTTGGTTAAAAATGTCCAGCTTTTTTCACTAAGTACCACACAACCACAAAAGTGCTTCTAGTAGTTAGTAGTAGTAGTCTCACTTCTACTGCGAGACACTTGGGATAAGTAAACTTATCTTCATGTCATTCCAAAATACTTGTTGGCTTATCGTTTATTACTGAAAGTTCAGTCACTTTTAGGATATCAGAGAACATGCACATTGTGTGCATTTCAATTTCTTCACTTTATCAAATCTGTTTCCAGTTTTGTTAAAAGTTTTACTAGTGTTTTCGCTTTACTCAGTCTTGTTTAGGGATAACTTTTTTACACTTAGGGTTTTAGTTTAGTGTAAAAGAATGGTATGGCTTTTCAGTGTGAGGGTAGGTTCCAAATTCAGTCAAGTATAAGTCAAACTACCACTTAATACCACTACCAGAACTGGTACACAGAGAGTTTTATAGACTTTTCCCATGGCTTTTAGTAGCTCTGGTTGGTTACCTCTTGCTTCGTTGAAACCTCAGAGTAAACTGAGTTCCCAGAGTAGGGAACAACTGACTAAAAACTTGCTTTTTCCTTCGGGATCATCACCATCATGATTGAAAGAGCCTTTTCCTTCTACTCATCTCCCTATACACAAAACTACTACGAGAGGAACGAGTAGGACCAACATATTTTCCTATTAAACTATTATACAGGCTGCAAACACGTATTAGACTCTCTGCCATAAGCTCTCTCATCTCTCTTACGAGATAGAGGTTCCCTTTCATCTCTATTCATTTCATTCTTCGGTTGGTTGTTGTTGTGACCAAAAGTCTGAACGATGTAGCTTTACTACTACTTGTGGCCATCGCATAAATAATAGTCATCACGGTGCATTTTTACTTTGTTACTTTATATTTAGATTGTAAAGAGTACATGAGAGTTTCTTTGATGATAGGAGTATCAAGACTTGCTACAATTTACCAGTGTCATTACATTTTTGGTGTTTTTTTGCACACACCTATTGCCTTCAAAGTATTTCTGCGCTCATTTATAATTTGTGTATAGATCACATGCTACTAATTAAAGTTCTAATAGGAGACTTTTGTGTGCAATTCTCGAGCCGTAATATGCAGGAGGATTAGCAAAGAGACGCCAAAGAAGTTGCAAAAAGGACTAAAGACCAACTCATTCACTTCCTACCTCTGCCGAG
>JAQGAB010003197.1:0-10082 GCA_034696565.1 Isotomurus graminis
CAAGTTACCCAAACCACATAGAGAGAAAACAGCAAACTAAACACACCAAATCGAATGAAAAAACGAGACAAAAGAGTCTTCCACATGGAGCCAATACTTTTTCCAAAAAACGACTCATCATTGCATTCCCTCGTTGCCTTTCTTCGTGCTCCCTGTCCCTTTTTCTCCTGTGATCCCAATTTCATCCATAAATGATGCAATAATAAGCTGGTGTGTTCATCCATTTATTTATTAATACACCGACAGCTCATCCGTCCTCCTTAGGGAAATTCATGACTTACAAACGCATTTTGATCACTCAAAAAACTCCCTATAAGTCAAATCTCATTTCCCCCCTTTGACTTTCATTACAGTTCAATAAGGCACTTTGCCTTGACGGATTTTTATCATACAGTTCATTGATTCGGCGATGCATTTGCTGCTTATGTAAAGTTGTAATTCCAATTCAGATTAATTAAACAATAAAATAAACTACCCATCCAACCTGGATCACTTTATCTGCTCAATACCTTCAATCCTACGTAATCATAAGCAGACAGTAAAAAAATATTCGAATGTAGTACGAATTTAAGTCTCTAAAAACCTGACCTCTCTCCAGTCTCCCGGTCTAATAACTCAGAGCACAGAAGAGAGAAGCAAAGAAAAAGCTATCAATTCTCATTAGAGTTAAGACTAGGTTGTTTAATGAAGTGGGTTCGGTACACATCCTCACGGTGCAATACGAGAAACGACAATAATATACGAGAGAATCTCAGGGATAAATGTCAGATGGACCTTATGGAAGATAGAACATGGGACTACGAGGTCTCTCCGTACAAAGTTGCACTGAATTGTCTACATGAGAAATAGTAATGTTAGGCAACTTTGATGCGAACAGAATGAACATCGTCCCTCTTGTCTCTCCCTTCCTTTTTCCTTTGTAATAAGGAATACGTACTTTCCTATGTGTGTATTATTTTCTCCTTTATTTTACACAATGTAAATGTAGCTTGTGTTCAAGAAGATAAAGGAGAGGTATGTAATACAACACAAATATCATAAGGAATCAAATGTGACTTGAATAATAAAATAGTAAGTTTGCTGGATCTGGAAGAACCCGCAGTCTAACGTTAGCATGAGAAGTGGCAATACCCCGGTTGCCTCACCAATTGATGCAAGAAACATTCACGTGGGTGTGATTATTGCTAATGCAAACATAGATGAACGAGAAGAATATTTTGAACCCTCTTTACGTGATTCACGGCTAGAAATGACCGCTACGTGGGCATCTATCCTGATACATCAATTTATTCTGTTTCACGAGCGTACCTTTTTAAAAGTGACGACAGTACCTTCCTACTTACTACCTCAGTGAAATATTGCTCATCTGATTTGTACCTGACTAGTGTAAGAATATACAAATTCCAAAAGTAGAGCACATGTAATATATAAAGATTCAGTATTAAATTTCAAAGGTCAAGAAGCACGCATTGAAATCAAAGGAGTAGGGAAGAACAGGATTGGTCGGATGATGTGACTGGTATGAGAGGTTTGAGTGATGATGGATAAGCAATAAAGGGAAGAAGAGTAAGAAGAAATGTACAGAGTGATTGATGATGAGAAAGATGAAAGTTGCGAAAGGAGTATTAATGTGATGACAAAAGTTGGAGAGATGTTCTTGAGAGGGTCCTACACTCATTACCGAACTGAGGACTTCTCTTAACTTTCCCTTTTATCATACTTTGAGCATCAACAACCAGCTCCAGGTATTCCGTCCACAAGACATAAGATTGGCTTACTTTCATATTACTGGATTCCTGAAAGTCAACAAGGCTTGGCGAAATTCATCATGACATTTTCATCTAATGGGATAGTCCCCAAGACTAAAATGAAGTCTCCTGTTTTGGTGAAATTGAGAATCGTCAAAGCACTAAGGGTAGGTGAAGGAGAAAACTCCCCTGTCGGGTTTCCTTTGACCCTTCACAATGATTTGATTTGATCAGCTACCTGAAGAGTCATATGAGACAGGCGTATGGTTGGGGCTCTGGATTTTAATATTATATGAACATAAATTATTATGCTTTTATTCTAAGGTTCATTCCAAATGACAGTCACGCGTATGCCAGTCACCCGTCCCTTTTCTGCTACTCTTTCTAAATGCTTTAATAAAACTTAATGTGAAATGACAATATTGGTTTTGTCATTATTAAGTAAAAATAGATTTATTGTGATGTCCTTTGCACGAGTCAAACAGCTACAATGATAGTTGGCCTCGGTTTAAATTAAGTTGTCCAGTGTACCTCACAAAGTGTGCCAAGTCAGGGTGACTATGCACATTAATTTATACAGTCTGCATCCACGGTGAATTTATATAACCGTTACTACTCCACGTTGATGAACAAATAACCTAATCTATAACCCTTAATATGCATTTTAGCAACACTTACTTGCTATATAACAAGATACTACATGAAGTTGTTAAATTCAATAATAATAATAATGAACTTGACACGGTCCAGGAAAACAGTATTCTGAAAGAATTGATTCCTTGAGCAATTTATCTCAGAATTAAAGCTTAAACTGAACTTAAGTACAAAGTAATGTCTAACCCAGTAGAATGAGTTAGGTTAACATCAGTTTGTAGCAATGTGCAACGTGAATGCTAAGCCCATGAAAATGATTCACATCACATCAGATTTGATTAAAACAAGACCTCCTGCCGATCAATCTGTAGCCTACTGTTGCGTTTTCCTAATTCTATTCCATCCTTTTTCTATTCATTCGTTTCACGCTTATCCCTTCATTCGGTGTCTTTTCGCTATTCACAATAACACAATGGGCTGTGTGTGTATATCTCCATATCTTTGCATTATTATTTCCATCACGCAGTGTAAAGTCGTCTTACTACTCACAGCTCATTTGTTCCAACACGGGGAAAGTCACGAAAAGCACTACCATCCTAACACATTCATATACCGGGTGAGGAGATGATATATTAAGTAAAGCAAAAGACAAGCTACTACGATAACCACGACGAGGAAACGCCCATCCGTTTCTAACTTCCGAACTAAATTGCTCTGAATTATTTCCCCAAGTAATAACACTGCTGCGTGGATAGAAACTCACAGTTCTCTTCGCGATCGACATGACACACACGATACATTCAAGGAGATTAGATTTCTATCAAAATTAAACATGTCCCATTCTAGGCTGCGAACAAGTAATCTCCTGATTGAAGATCTTGTGGCGACAGTTTGGAATTGCATTTAAATTAATCTATCTTTGGAAATGAAATCACGCCATGTATCAACAAAACCATCTTGCGCGCAAGTCTTTTGATTTATTCCGTTCTTCGAATTCATTACTATTCTTAGTGTTTTATCTTTGCATAGGCTTACAATTTACTTCACACAATACAAAGAACTGTGAATCCATCAATCCACCCTACATTTGTAAGATGAGGTTTATACAAGGAAAAAAGTTTTGAGAACAAACTGCGAAACCATTATGCAACTTTATGATAAGAGCTTCTTCATTTTCCCACCTCCTTGAATTAAAATAACAATGCGATAAAAGGATTATTAATATGCACATATGCGCATCTCATTATTTAGTGTTCACTACTAGTCACTCGGTGTACAATTGAGCCATGTCCTACACAGCATGTGCCTTCACATGGCTCAGTCTATATGAAATTAATTCTCTGGTACTAATGAACCTCAAACGATGAATCGGAAGATCTCAGGTGTGTCTTCTGAGCCTGCAAGCAATACTTTTAACTGAAGATGCTCATAGACATACTTGCGAGATAAAAGCTTCCATGCAAACACATGTCTTGCGTTATCTTCAAAGATGTCTTGACACCTTGGTGTGGAAAAGGGTGTTATTTTTCCCATACAAGTATCACATATGATTTCCACATTTCATTCTTTGCTTCTGCATACATTCATGAATGTAACACGTAAGTATTCGTGCTTGAATTAAAACGTACTTTTAAATCGACTGTTATTTTAGACAAGGTACAATCCTGCCGATGACTAGAACTTAATTCCTTATCCCTTTGATAAATAAATTTGAAGATTTAAGATGTATCATTTCCCGGATGGCGGTAATTCGAGACAAGACGATGCGGACTAAAACCCGGTCTAAATACCACAAGAACTTGCCACGTTTTAAATGACTGATGTCCGAATAAGTATCTAGAAAATATATATTCAGCGTAATTGTTTGCTGGATAGAAAATAAATAAATAAATTCACTCCTGTAATAGACTAAGATGAATGAAAACTTGTTGAATACAGAATTAATTCTTTATGCAAAGAATAATTAGAATTTCATTTAATTAATTAGTAAGGTTAATTTTTCATAACAGCGGGGCAACTAACTTCAACACAACGAGACGCAATGAACGTGCGAGAGCAAATCTATGTGTAAGTTCATAAAGAGTTGAATAATTTGATCATCATGATTACCCCGTAAAGTGGCTTAACGTAGCGTGTAACGTAGAAGCATTAACACAACTGTTCATTGTGTGTGTGTGTGTGTAGGAAAGGCAGCAGGTGAGAATGATTCCACTGATTACAACTACTTAGCCAAGGTTGTAGAAAGCATTAGGATCGTTTTAGGTTTATTAAAGTGAATTGAATTGAGTTTGGTTGATGATGATGAAAATATTACTTGTGTTTTGAGCAGTGTAGAGAAGTGTCTGGTTGTATATATACACGTGAAAGGTATCCTCCGAGATAGACAGGCAGATAGCAAGGAGTGTGGAACCTCAGACAGGGCAACTTTATTACACTTTGTAATATAAAGTCAAACTTGTGTTGTGTAAGGCCACAAGAGAGTGCATTTATGCGTAGTAGTAAATCTAAATCTAACACAAACTAATCTCATTCATTAGATCCAATTGCGAACGGCATTACCCAAAATTGAACGTAATGAATTGGACTTTCAACCCATAAAGGTTTCCTGATTGCCCAGATGAATAGATATCTAACTAGGGAGTTGGATTCTCTTCACTACAAACTCCCTCCACAAGCTTTTACACGCAACAACTCCTTAAACAGAAACATCTCACGGTGTGTGTGTGTTCTTGTAACGAAAAGGCATCATCATCATCATCATTGCTCTCTACCACCTTCATATCTAAGAGAACAGACATTTCCTCCAAGTAGGAGAAAGCGTGAAGCATATATGAGCAAAGTAAAAATGAAACAAGACTTTCTCCATAAAAGTAAAGCTTAACAATACCCCAGTGCTTTCTGGTTGGAGTGATAAGATGATAAGTAAAGTGGAGACGAGTAGGAAGGAGTGGTTCAAATGTCTTGGAGCAAAGAAAGCTTTCTTTTTCCATGGTCTTTCTCTCTAAAGAGTGGTTGGGATGGTGTTTGGCCCAGTATATAGTGCTTTGTTGTGTGTGTGAGTGTGGTGGTGTGGGCCTGTTCCCTTGTGGGAAGGAAGGCAGAGGCTGAGACTCCGTTTCAGGGGATTGATTCGTTTGGCCATTTGCACCAACGCCCACCCAAACCAACCAGGACTCACGCCTCCTACTCTTCCCCAGCTTCAAATGACATCCCAAATAGTAAATCCCAACCTTTTCATTTGATATCTATTGTATATAAAAACCTGATAATCATTTTCATGATATGACACAATAGACTCTACACACACACATATATACATACAAGCTTGCTCTTCTTACAGCTTACTAAAATCTACAGTTCTCTCTCTCTCCTTAGTCTCTAGGCTCACAATAAAAATCTTCTTGAATCATCATCATCCCTTCCATTACCTTACACCATTCCACTTGTACTCAAACGCTCACTCGACTCTTCTGCAATCAAATCAATTTCCTATCATCATCTCTCTCTCACTCTTCCAAAGACACTGGTCCTTTCACCACCACAGAGGCAACCTTATATATTCATCATTTACATTTTCATCAGTAGCTGCACTTTCTGCTTTCACCATCATCATCGCAGTAGGACGTGCCTGTGTTTGGAAGGTTCATTAGTGATTCGTTAATTGCTCTAATGCCTCTAATACAATTACATCTTGGTACTAAGACGTCGTTACAAGACTACAGATAATAATATTGTTGAAATGGTAGCTCATTCCCCTAAGACTCTAGTGTAGTAACAGTTTAGTAAGTATCACCCGAAAACCATAAACTTGAGATTTTGTAGCCAATTCACAGCCATAGTCGTGGAATTGACTTTTTTAACAACTCACAGTGGTTAATTAATAATCACGGGGCAAACTGGAATTACTCGCTATGCTGAATAACATAGGAGCTGTTGGGGGTGGAGGTAAGCTGAGTTATTAATAGATTTGTATTTGTATACGTAGTTGCTTAAATTGTAGTGCCAAAACTATTTAATGTTGTAGCAAAATAGCGCTTAAGATACATAATATACACGCTCATCTTCAGTGCAACGTCAAACGCGTTAACATTAATCTTGTTTTGCATCTTAAGACAAGCTAAGTCCTCATTTCTCTCAGCTTGATACTTTTGTAGTTGAAACCAAAAAGGAAATCAAACATGAAGTAGAACGGAAAGTAGAAAAGCTCATAACTTGAGAAAAGTAATGAAAAAAATTGGACGGTGAGCATAACGCAGAGCATGCGTGTGCACAAAGCATTGTGCAGAGAAAGCCATATACTCACTTTGTTCTTATCAACATGTATTACTTAGGACAAACAAGTCCAATCAAAAGTAAATTGAGAGCAATGAGTAAGGTCTTAAGATAAATGAGATCAAATTCTATTTATTAAGGAGAAAGCCACTGCCACTTCCTAATAAAAGAGGATCCAAAACCCAACCCGTCTGTGTGCCTACCTTCTTGTCTCCCATATGCCCTTATTGCATTATCCCCTGGCTTTCTCTCCTCCTTTGACTCTTCTCCACCACCACCACTTTTCCCCGTCTCAATCTTCCCAGTCCATCTCACTTCATTATGCCAAGACTTGCGGAAGGAATTCATCCACCAAACATCCTTCCTTATTGCTTTAATTAACTATATCTAATCTCAACTTCTAATTAATTTAATATCCAAAGACATGTTGTCTCATGAAATTAATAATTCCCCACGGAGAGTCGAGTAAAGGGCACCAGCCAAGTATTAAACAGTACATAACCAACTTACGTGTTTCTCGATATCAGCAAGCATTAACTTTGTCATGACCTTAGGTAACATAATACGTGCCATGTAATAATGGTGGCATCGTTTAGGGAAAACCCACCACAAAGAAATCTGTTTAAACCAGGCCTAATTAATACTAAACTGTGGAATGCTCTCTTTCTATTGCAATTAGTTATCTAGTTTTGTTAATTATCGTTTTCTTTCTACTCTTTCACTCACCTGAGGTTTTATGCATGAGTGTATTAAGTCATCTATTTGTAAAGTAAAATGACTTCAATAGGGCTGACTGACACCTCTACTATTAGCTGTGCACTTTATAACTAATAAATTCTGTCTTTTGTAGGGCATGGGAATTCTAGTCTTTGCAGTATGAGTGATTCTCGTCAACTCTCCCTCTCATCATCCGGTCCAGGTTTACAGGTTTGGATATTTTTCATTACTTGAAGCTTTGGTTGCATGACTGTGAGTGATCGACAGGAATTTTAAAACACCATTAGTACGTTAAGGCTTAGATGTACGAGTGAATTAGAGGCTTGTTTAGTAACCTCTGGGTAGAAAGATCCGGAGGGTGATGAAGGAAGAATCAGTAGGTGGCTGGAAGATTTATGAGGAAAGTGATTTGAAGGGTGATTCATTGGATGTGGGTGAATCCCTGGTTGTTTTATAGCTGGGGAATACCGGAGGCGGACTGGGTTCAGGCACAGGGACGTCAACACCCGTCTCATCCGACAGTGACAAACCCGTGAAGCAAAAGCGACACAGGACGCGATTTACCCCAGCTCAGCTCAACGAGTTGGAACGGTGCTTTTCCAAAACACATTATCCGGATATCTTCATGCGGGAAGAAATCGCAATGAGAATTGGACTCACCGAGTCTCGAGTGCAGGTCAGCAATAAAATCTTTAAGAAGGGCTGTATTAATTTAAAACTTTCAGCATCTTTCATTTAATGCCAACAAGTACTTGTGTGTTAAACATATCTTACTCAACATTTATACTATAGTACGTATTCATTTCTTTTACATTCAGTCAAAAATCGGAGAGAATGAATACATTCATTATGATTATTGTCTGAGCGAAGACAGTAAAAGGGCCTACACCTAGTGCATAGGCTCTAATAGATGCAAATTAAAAGATGCGTAACTCAGTAGCAAACCAGTAGAGAGTGACCTTTCACAGACATTGCTTACACTTCAGGCCATCTCGTCAAATTAACAACTTCTCTTGAGCTGACTTCTCGCTTCTATTCAAAAAACCCGAACAGTCGTGTCGATTTGTTCACAAAGCTGACCACAACTTGAGCTAACACAAGAAGTGTTACAACTTAGTCTCAAATCTGTACAAAGAAAATAGGCTACATTAATAATTCTGAATATTCACCTTCTCATCTTTGTTTGCCTAGATGCTACAATCTCAACTCGCTTTGAAAGTACGGAAGATGTAAAGCCAACCACTCGATGAGTTTGAATGCTCTGACACATAAAACACCTTGAGGCTAACATTACACTTGTAATAATAACAATGAAAGAGACAATAAGAGAGAATCTTACGATTAAGGAGAACCTTAATTTACATAAGAAGGAATAACACAAAACACAACTGTGATGGGGACGGAAAGCCTACAGAAAGTGAGTAAATAAGAATATCTTTATGGACTCCATGAGGAATATCACACCTTCTTGACTTTCAATTGAATCCTTTCATAAAATGGCTTCTGAGAGATTTAACGCTGTCTTCTCAACTTCATTTCTTTCATGTATGTTGTACTCTTTGTATTTACTCAAGGTGAGGTTGTAGCATAAAGCAATATTATGAATAAGAATCTCAATCTCGATTCGCATCTATTTATTCTTTTGAATACAACATTGCGTTACAATGAAACAAAATATCACAAGCAATAAAAGTTTTGTAGCTAGCCGCACATCAAGCTACCATATTATGATGTTTGAAGACTTTGGACTTCAGATTAGAGTTTTAGAATATACACATTTTTTTCTATGAATAAGAACTTTATGAGTTTCTTAGTTTATTAAGCCATCTTCAAGGACTTAATGTTTTGTTCATATTTTCCAAAAAATGTCACACGTAAGTATTTCATTTGATACTTGTGATACTGCCACCGCCGTTAATTGAAGCGTATGAATATAAATTCTGACCTAAGTAAGTAATTTACGGAGAGCACCAATGTGAGATTTGCGCATTCCAATCACGTAAAGAAACAGATTCCTCTTTAGCATGTGAACAGAATTTCTTGAGAAGGGTTTAGGAGATCTTCACAGAACAGTGTAAAAAGTGTTTTTAAAAAATACTCTGGAAAAGAAAAGGGTAGCTCCGTCCTACGCAATGAAGTAGGTGTGGAGGAGTTCACCCTTTAAATAATATATAAAAGTGAAAGAACACTCACTTGATCGCTCAGCACTCGTCATTCAATTCCATTCATCCACAATTCACCCTTTTATTGGGAAACCTGTTGAAAATCATAAAGATTTTATATCTTCGATATTTCCGGCCTTTTATCTTTTCGATCGACACGTTTGCTTTTTGCCGTCTGACTTGTGTGAGAATATTTCTGTGTATGCCATCGCTATCACCAACAGAAGTCATTTTGCCTTTGAGAGCCTCGTTGGTTCCATTTGGCTCATGAAATTAGTACACCCTTACTGCCCATTAGCAGACATAAAATTCTCAACCACTCTACGACTCAACGACATAACCTTCTAGTAGAAACAGCAATATACATGTATAAAGTACGAGAATCCTTTAGCCAGTTGCACATCCCCTACCGTAAAATTCTTAATTATGTCGATTCATTTTTAGTCTCCCCACAAAAATGCATGCAAATCATTATTACCCCATAAACTTTCAACTTTCCCTTTATCTCAAATGGAGTTTGGTTATGCTCACTTGTATGATTTACTTTTTGATTGGTTGTGGTTCCATCTCATCCCGGGTGAATATTAAC
>JAQGAB010003198.1:0-10080 GCA_034696565.1 Isotomurus graminis
TCAATTCCCAGATCCATTCCTTTTCCTATGCTATTGAGAGATAGGAATCGTTTGTTCATACCCCGACAGAGGCGCCTCTACGATCTATTTCGCTGACACGAGTGGGTAATGTGTGTTTGAGCTCCCTCAGGGAAACGTTCCGCCCCTTTCTATACCTACATGCATTAGCATGACTACTTCCCAGCATGAGGCGAGGTGAACGCGGTACCTCAAAGGGTCCACGGATTCTCCCTGTATGCACTGTCACTTTCGGCTAAACGTTAGGCATTGTGGATATACCCAAGGTTTTTTTGTGCAAGGGCCTCTTCCGTAAGCGGCCTCTTTGAGGCAACTGTCTGAGAAACCTATATATACAAGGTGGATGGGAACTTATGGAGGTTGGTTATAATCGAAGTAGCCCACCCTGTGTATTCCCCGCATTGTGTGGGGGTACAACACATTAGTACTATAGATAGGTATAGTAGTGGAGCGGCGTGGAAAAAGGAGAGCGAGGAGACATCCACTGACTCTGCTCTCCTTCTCTTGTCCACTGGTCGTGCTCCACGTAATCGATGCTTAGCATCAATTTGTTAGGAATCCTAACAAATCCGATGCATAATTTAACACACAGTTGATATCTACCGTATTTCAGCCAGCGGCTGTGACTATACGGTAGATTAATCTACAACGAATTACCCGTGGCGCGGGGTGAAAGTCGACGTGACGGATCCCACGAACATTCTAGAAGACCTGCGACGTGTCCTCAAGTCGGCAGAATTTGTAACCCTTGAAGGGCGGCCGTGGATGACTGAAGATCGCGCGCTGAAGGATGCGGCGGGTGTTAGTCTCCTGACCGCCGTCCTCAGCTCTACACCCAAATTGTCGCAGCTAAAAATCGACACTCGCTTTCTCTTCTCGAACGTCGCAACCGTTTTGTCGTCCCGCGCGGTCCAACATACGTTGAGGACCCTGAATCGCTTGGATTTGGTGAGGAAGACGAATCTCGTAAATCGTTGGGGAAATCTGTCTTTCTACTCTGACGAGGAGGACACGTTCTGGAGGAAGTTTGGCCTCTTGACTGGACCTTCGGAACGTCTCAAGTGTTTCAAGCTAATCCAGCCGACTCCAATTAAAGAGACATACATCGCCAGCCTCCACTGTTCTGTCCTTCGACTCCTGAGGAACAACAGAGCGACGTTGGAAGAGCTGGAACTCCATTTGGTTGTCTGGCGGATCCAGGAACTCCAGACGTTCACGTTTCCAGCGTTGAAGACTCTGACTGCTTCTGTCGAGAACTTGTGCGATGGGAGAACGCTAGGAAAGTTCTTAATGAACCAAAATTCACTGGAAGAGTTGACGCTGACGTCGATGGCGCGTGTGGTGGCTGGAGACTCTACACACGGGGATTACGGAATGTTCCGTTGGACTAGAGAAACTCCATTTGACGTTTCCAACTTTCTCGCAGTTTGACTGGAGCTTCTTGGCCTTAATGAGTCGACTGACGGACTTCCAACTGAAAATGTACAAACTGGGAGGAGTCGAAAAGGGGAACAGCCTTCTGGCTTCCCTCCCGAAGGATCAGCTGGAGTGCTTAAGTCTCGAGGGACTCTGGAACACGTCGGACAGACCATTCGGATTCTGGAGATTTGGTGCAGTTGAGAACGAGTTTGTGGTCAAGACGGAGCTGCTCGGTGGATTCCGGTGCTTAAAGAAGCTAAGTTTCCTGGGAAGTTCGGACGCGGTGGACAATCAGCTGATGCAGTGGCTCCTTAAGGAGTTCCCATCGCTGGAGGAGTTCCAGTTAAGCGATTGTTCCACGTTAACTGACGCTGGAATATCTGGAAAGACAACAGCCGAGTGGGGAAGGGACGCCTCGTTCGCTGACTTGCGCCGTAAGTCTCCAACTTCTGGAACCTCTGACATTTGTTCCTGACTCGATGACCTCTAAATTCTGTAGGTTTGACGACGTTGAAGATCGTGAGGTGTGGAGTGACCCCCAAAGGAATTCTGGCGTCGTGTGTGAATGTTCCTTGTCTCAAGAGTCTCGAGCACTCAAATCGACAAAGACCGGTAAGACTGGAGGGAGATAAGCGTTGTTACCGTTTAAGATAACCTCTAGAGTGTTTGGTGTAGATTGAGGAGTCGGTGGTGCTGCAGTTGGTTGAGCAGAATCCGAGGCTGGAGAGATTAAGTCTGGGCTACGCGGGCGACGTCGGCGACTTTGGGAAGCTGAAGGCGAAGTTAATGAAGAAGAATCCGCGAGTGGAGTTGTCGTTAGCGAAGAAGGAGGACTACGAGTGACCTTTTGACCTTTTGGTTGAAGCCGCGTTGGAAGACTAAATTGAATATTCAGCTTTTTAATTCGAAACTGTGTAGATGAGCGTCGATTATTAAAGCGTGTGACTTAATGTGTCGGCTGTTTAATTGTTTAGAAATGGCTTAAGTCTTGGGAGAGTCATTTGGGGTCAAGCGACGTTCATTTCAGGTCGTTGCAGGAGGAAGTTAACGAGTCGACTGGCATTTTCGATGCTGTGTGAGGTCAATTAGGAATATGAAACCACCGCCCCCCCAATTATGGAAGTACAGCCTGGAAGAGATGGTGAGGAGTGACGACCTTTGACCTCCTTTGGTGAGAAGGGAGGAGGTCATGTGGAGAGATCGGCCTACCCGAACCTCATAATCCAGCGTTTGAACCCGCAGTGTCTCAGCATTCCCAAGCCTTGTCAACAAGGCATTCGGCATTTCGCTTTGATTGGTCACGCAAAGCCACGCCCACTTTAGTGCCGCCCCTTCGTAAAGCGATGCGAACTGACAATGAGAGGATGAGGAGAAGTTGAAGGTCAAGCAGCCCTGAAGGCCCAAGAGGAGGTTGTCTCAACTTGCCTCCTTCGCCATGTTTTAGGGTTCTCGACATAAACGAAGGGGGTCCTTCCTAGAGACACGTGGTTGCTCCTCCCCCACGACCTCCCGCCCCCCGCAGATTCCCCCATTCGATTCCAAACCCAAGTCAGTCAGCGTGAGCCAAGCAAATCAATTCGTTTGGTTGGGATTGGGAGTGTTAAGGAACGAGTAGACGAACTAAACTCTGCGGCGGAGGAAGTGGCGGGAGTCTCGGCCATTCAAATCTCCCCCCTTCCACAACAACAGAGCCCGACGTTCAAGTGAGTTGCAACTCCGTGTGTCTTTCTCATTTATCTGTTAAACTGAAAGTTCAGAGGTCATGGAAGGTGGGCGAAGGTCAAAGCGTCCACGGCTGATGTCGACAGACGACAAGGAGGAGGACAAGCGGATGAAGACGAGGCTCCAGGAGCGCCGACATCGCGAGGAAAGCCTCCGTGCCGTTCTGAGCAACCACGTCGTAAGTTTACTTCTTTTGAAAACTCCAACGGTTTCGGGTCATTCTAATGTTACTTAAACTGTTTGTTGATGTCGCGTGTGGTTTGCAGGTCTCCGAGAACATCGCGTCATTCTTAAGTTTAAACGACATGAAAGCAGCGTCGGGAGTTAATCGTCCGTTCCTCCAAGCGATTCGCGGGACACAACACTTCGCGCAGGAGGCAGTGTTGGCCATTACGGACAAGAATGCACAGAAGGCAACTCTGGAGAAGACGGAATATTCTTGGCGCGGTGTGAGAATCGACGGGACGGACTCTTCGGACATTCTGGACGACCTCTCACGTGTCCTCCAGTCCGCGCAGTTTGTGTCCCTCGGAGCGCCGCCGGGGAAGATAAAAAATGCCAACAGGGCAAAGGACCCGACAGCTGCGCATCTGTTGACCACCGTCTTCAACTCGACTCCCGCGTTGGCCCATCTGCAGATCGGCACTGACTTCCTCTTTGCAGACCTCCAAACCGTTTTGTCGTCCCCCGCGGTCCAAGAAATCTTGAGGAATCTGACTCGCTTGGAGTTCCTCATGAAGAAGGATTACCGAGGACAGAATTTCATTGATTTGAACGTTCAAGACGCGAATGAGGAGAAGAAAAGGTTTGAGAGGAACTTTCGTTTGCTGATGGAGCTTCCCAACCGTCTCAAGACATTCGACCTTATCGAAATGTTTCCAGCGACTTGGATGAAAAACAAAAACACCGCCGACCAATCTGTCCTTCGGCTCCTCAGGAACAACACAAGGACGATGGAACAGTTAAGTCTCAACTGGAAAGTCTGGAAGCTCCAAGAACTGGGGACTCTAACGTTTCCGGGGTTGAAAACTCTCAGCGCGATTGTCAAGGACGAAGATGAGGAGGAAACGCTGGTAAGGTTCTTGGAGAAGCAAAGGTCACTGGAGGAGTTGACGGTGCGGTTGACCTTTTTCTACGATGAATGCCTCGTCACTATAATGCGACGCCGCTGTCTGGAACTCAAGAAACTGGACGTGACTACCGAGTATTTCAGTGGAGACGTGGAGGAGTGTAGCTTCTTGGGCTCCATGAATCGTCTCAAGGAGTTCCGCTTTAAAAGTCTGGAGACCGCGGGAGTCACAAATGGGTGGAGACTTCTCGCCTTTCTCCCGAAGAATCAGCTGGAGCGCTTAAGTCTTGAAGGCATTTCCACGGAACGTTATGGATTCTGGAGTGCGGGTGGAGTGGGGGAGCCGGAGTTTGAGGTCAAGACGGAGCTACTGGAGGGGTTCCGGTGCTTAAGGAAGTTGAGTTTCCTGGGAAGTCGGGACGCGGTGGACGATCAGCTGATGCAGTGGCTCCTTAAGGAGTTCCCATCGTTGGAGGAGTTGGAGTTGAGCTACTGTTCCGCGTTAACTGACGCTGGAATTTCTGGGAAAACAGCAGCCGAGTGGGGAAGGGACGCCTCCTTCGCCGACCTGCGCCGTAAGTCTCTCACTTGTTGGGCCTCTGACCTTCGTTCCTGATGCAAGGACCTTTAAAATCTGCAGGTTTAAAGACGTTGAAGATCGTGGAATGTGCCAAAGTGACCCCCAACGGAGTTCTGGAGTCGTGTGTGAATGTCCCCTCCCTCAGGAGTCTCGAGTACTCCTATCCACTAGGACCGGTAAGACTGGAGAGAGATAAGCAAGTTACCGTTGAAGATAACGTCTGGCACGTTTGTTGTAGATTGTGGAGTCGGCGGTGCTGCAGTTTGTGGAACAAAGTCCGCGGCTGGAGAAATTAAGTCTGGACTACGTCGGCGACTTGGAGAAGCTGCAGGCGAAGGTAATGAAGAAGAATCCGCGAGTGGAGTTGTCGTTGGCGGAGGAGGACGACTGGTGACCTTTTCTCCTCCCGCGTGGGAAGGCCAAACTGATAATTCAATACTTTCATTCGAAATGTGTAGATGACCGTCACTTATTAAAGCGTCTGACTTAATTTGTCGTCTGTTTTATTGTGTTGCTTAAGTCTTAAGTTAGCGAGTTGCCTGGCACTTCAGATAGTGTTTGAGGTCCCAATTATGGAAATGCTGACTGGAAGAGACGATGAGGAGTGACGACCTTTGACCTCCTTTAGTGAGAGAGGAGGAGGTCAACTGGAGAGACCTGCTTAATCGAACCTCACGTCCGCCGTTTAAACTTCCATCGTCTTAGTTCCAAGCCACGCCCACGTTTACCTTCACTTCTTCATAGAGCGCTGTGTGGAGAAGGTCGAGGAATAATGTAAAGGGTCACAGGTGCCCTTGTTGTAGGGACCAGAAGGACACTGCAGAACCGAAGGTGTTTGAGGCTATTTCAATGTGCCCCATTTGTCATTTGTTACGAACCTTTCCTTCCTCCTCCTCCCCCAGGACCCCCAAAAGATTTCCCCAGTCTGGAGCGTCGGTTTTGTCATGTCATCGCGGGGAACTTATCACGCGACGTGGAACCGGTTCAACTTTGGAAGTATGTCCGTGTGTTTTGCAATTCTGACTGAAAGATGAGGTCACGGAAGTGGAGCGCAGGTCAACACAGAGTCGGCAGATGTTCAATAAAGACAGCAATTCCATCCGAGCCTTTCCAGACGTCAATTCTTCTGGAAACGTTCGTGTCCTTCTTTTGCAGCGAAGCCTCTGAGAGTATCCAGTCCAACTGTCAACTTCTTGGCTGCTCGTTTATGCAATAGGCCTCCAATTAACAAAATTCTAATCCTCAACAGGAACTTTGTTAAATTGGAAATCCTGG
This sequence comes from Isotomurus graminis, assembly GCA_034696565.1. Classification (NCBI taxonomy): domain Eukaryota; kingdom Metazoa; phylum Arthropoda; class Collembola; order Entomobryomorpha; family Isotomidae; genus Isotomurus; species Isotomurus graminis. Next base: position 6,084 of record JAQGAB010003198.1, read on the forward strand.
AGATAAGCAGCTTCTGCTGACTTATCCATGCTTATCCATGATTATCCAAAAGTTGCGTAATTTAACACACATCCTCGTGTGAATAAAAGTGAGTATGCCTAGCAGACCTGTCCCAATATTTAAAACCAACCACATGTTCAATGCTCGCAATTATTAAACATCAGTACGTAAAGATGAATGCTAATCCCACAAACACACACAGGATTTTCAGACACAGCTGTTATGCTTATTTACAGACCGCAACAATCGTACACTTCACATGTACGTAATATTTAACTTGATCCATTGTCGGGCAAACTGGACGCAAATCCTAAATTTATTCGTCATGTATTCAATCAATAGTGAATAAGCATATAGTTAGTGTTCTTTGCTGAGCTCAGACTTGATCCAGACTACAACATATGGCACTAATATTCATTCAACTCCTCACAGTTGACACCTGCTACGCATTTACTATGTACAAATATATTTTGTTGGAATGATGAGTAACTGTGAAATTATTTACGAGCCAAAATCTCTCTGTAAGATTAAAGACTGTCATTCACCTTTCCAGTTTACAAGCATATTTCAAACGATTTGAAAGCTCATACCGTTTTATTTCAGCTGTTGTAGTTCCTAACATATTTAAATGCAGATAACTGCAAATCCATATCTGCTGTGGAGTATAAAAAGAGACGACGATGAAGCAACTCAGCATCACATCACAACCGATCTTCTAGCTCTATCAATAACTTTTTCATCTACCCCATAAATAAATCCAGGAGTTCAGTTTTGAATACTTTGCATCAAAATGATCCCAAAGTGTTTCTTTCTGTTGGCCCTTGTGGCTATTTCTCTGGTAGTCTTGGTTGACGTGTCTCATGGTAAGTTTCTAGGAAATATTTTACAAATAGGATGCAGTCACCTGGAAATTTTTAATATAAAGCTCTTTGATTGTGCAGGACAAAACGCTTGTGACAGATGTCAAGCTACGTGCTTAAGTGGAACAAGGGGATCTGGTTGTAGAAACTCCAGTTGTGTTTTATTCTTTGGAAACCAATTGTGCCACTGCATTGGAGGCATTCCATGCAATATTTTCCCTTTCGAGCCGTAAAGTTACAGTAAATTCAACTTGAATGGGTTGAACGGTTCTGGGATTTGTATGAATAAAGAGAACCTCCGTTAGAATATATTTGCACTTGTTGTTACTGATTAAAATGTTAAATTGTTTCATACGAACCAAATCAAATGAAGTGGTTGTCTCTATAATTGGCACGCACAACATATCGACTCCTTCTCAAACTTAAGATTAGTACATCTCTCACCACAAAGTAATTCTTGTATCGCTTTGAAGAAAGAAGTAAGGAATATTTTACACATTGAATTCCAACTTAATAAAACACGCCTATATTTTAATCAATCTTGAAACCGTGTATTCATTATGGTAATCAAAAGTACGTACTCAATATTTCATACAAGAGATACAATTTATCTTTCATAGTCATTTTACAATTTCTTAGAGTGCTTAAATCGTTATGACTAAAGAAACTAAGGAGATGCATGAATATGCAAGGATACTTGGATTCATTCTCGATGACTGTTAACACGCAAGGTAATTTTGTTGAAAGGATTTATTAACGTCGTATAGAGATAGAATTGACACAAGGCCCAGGAGATGACGCTTACTGCGTTAATTTTAGTTTAAGTTTCATCTCGATTGTAGGTCTGTTGCTGGTCATTTCGAAATTGTTGTGCTCTCATATGTTGACAGAATAAACTAATATTCCATTCTCAAAAAACCAATACGTGTCTCCAAAAATGGCATTACAAGTTCTCATTTGGGTATTGATGTGTTTCTGCAGCATCGGAGTACTTAAGCAGGAAGATTTGAGAAACAGAATAAAACAAATTTTCCACGATTGCTTCCCCACCAATTCCCCCTTTCGCATGATGAATCCTTATGACTATCACAATATCCATTTGGAAAAAATCCTTCATTGTCCCATTTTAAAGCTTTCAATTTCACAGACTCGTAATTTCAAACTTCTGTCTACAAGGACATTTCAGCAACTACAAAATTTAATTATTTCACGCAGTTTGACTTATTCCTTCCTGAGGTTGAGGAAGCTCCACAGTTTTACGGAAACATGAACAGACATAGTTTACATATACCATAAAACAAGAAGTTAAGTTAAATGCAAGGTTTAATGATATATTTTGATATGATATAATTAAAACAAAACATATTTCAGGATCCATATCAATGAGATCCCAAACCAAATACTTCATCTTTATCCAGCACTTTAATTCAGCCCAAGTGGCAAGGCAGTTTTGGAACACTTACGTACAGGCCACAATCACTCTTTGGCTCTTTCATTTAAAAGCAGATAACATAGAAGAACCAACCCAAATTGTAACCGTTCATCCTACTGTTGCAATCCAAAGTATTCATTTTGTGTTTCCTTTCTGCGATGACGGACACGTGAAAAAAGTGATTCCTATATCAAAACACAAGTGGCACACTCACGCCACTTTATATTCAGCTTTCGCACGTTACATGCCAATGCACGTTTTACTACACGAATCTGACGGATTTGAATTGTTTAATGTAACGTTTTCATTGCGGGAGATTTTAAGATATTCAAACACTGGAGTAGTTGACCAAGCCACCGCGGAGTTTGTCTTTCCAAATGCGACTTTCATTAAACACGACTATTACGGTCCAACCGTGTTTCCAACTGTTAAATTCGAATGTCAAGTGGAACATCTGGGCATAATTGGCAACCACTTTGGTCACTTGAAAATATTTAAATGCAAAAATGCTCTGCAGACATTCACAAATTTTCTTTAATTGAAACTCTCACTGCAGTCTTCAGATTTTATTGCAAGCTCACCACACGGTTTTATTACAGGGATTGTGGTGGGTTAACTATTTCTATTTAAGTAATTAAATTCTACCCGTATGATTCTTCTTGATCTCACCAATGTCTATAAATCAATGTAATAGTTCGAGGTGTACAAAAATTGTAAAACATTGTGATGATGATTAGCACATAACATTATAAGTCAAGTTTGGCCTGTAGCAGTAACAAATGCTATTACTGGACTGATACCTCTAATTAACGGTAAATTAGTCTGTGTGTTAATCTTATCAGGACAAAATAAATTAGTTGCACTATACCCTATTTACACTAGAATAATTCTAGCTTGGCAGACTCTCATTATGCTGTATACAGACTCGTATAGTGTAACACTATACCATCTTAATAAACTGCGGTGAGATTAGTCATTCATTATCTTCTTGAGTCTGTAACTGTGTCTGGTTCTGTTTAACGCTGAAAGCAAGCATTTACATTTTCCTACGTGAACGGGGTCAATAAACCTAACATTTCATAGCATTTACATTAGCAGTGAATAATCCCACAACCCATTTAATTACTAAATAAATGATAAGACCATTTCACAACGAACCAAATGCGTAGATTTTTGCTTAAAGGAAACCGACAGTTAATTCGTGCATTTGTATTCGTCAATCGTTTATAATTCTCTTACTGTAAAATTCCTACTTGCGGCCTGTAGTGTTGTTAAGCTAGAGATCCGTATAAACCAAATAGCCCAAAAGTACTTGCGTCGAATATAAATTCAGACTGAAGAAGAAGAATTCGTGTGTTGACCGGATGAAGCCTTCCGTTATAGATATGGTCAAGAAGATGACTGTTCAAAGAAAGATATGGCCATTTCATTTTACATCGAAATGCTAACTTTACAATATATGCTTCTCTGCTTATTTTACATAAATTTACGTCATCCGTGATGTGCTTAAGGAAGGATAATGAGGGTTAAAGTGAAGTAAGCGATAGCAATAATGGTAACACTCGTCTGCGACAGTTGAACGTGTGTGGACTGAATAAAAATTAAGAGAAATAATCAACATTCACAGTTTTTGCCCAGGTAACTGGTGCATATACGAGCATACGTGACGTGACGCTGTCCGTCTGTCTGTGCGATCGCGATTCAT
>JAQGAB010003199.1:0-10076 GCA_034696565.1 Isotomurus graminis
TCGTGGGGGGGACTCGCAAACGGTGACCCCCCACACAACATGTCGTAAAACAACACCCCCACCGCCCACCAGTCCACCCCAAACGAATGACCACCCTCACCCCGTATCATCTCTGGCGACATGTAGTCGTCCGTACCACACAACGACCACAGGCGGCCTCCGGAAGAACTTGTGACGTCATCTTCTTCTTCTTTGAGGAACCGACTCAACCCAAAGTCACACAACTTGACGTGGTGGCCACACCCCTCGTCCAACAACACGTTCTCCGGCTTCAGGTCCCTACAAGCAACACAAACATGTCCTTCATCTATTCTTCTGCGCATGTGCTGTGTGACCTGTGAGCGTCGATTACCTGAACACGACGCCGATCGAGTGGAGGTACTCCACCCCCAGAATCACCTCCGTCAAGTAGAACCTATACACAGCCACGCCCATTAACCACCACCGCCACCAAAGACCAAACTACTTGTTGCACCACTGCCTGCTGCTGACTGGAACTGACCTGGCCTCCTCCTCTGGTAGGGTGTGCCTTGTGAGTAACTTGGAGTGGAGGTCCCCCCCGGGCACAAACTCCATCGCGAAGCAGAGCAGCCGAGCCGTTCGGAACATGTACCACAGCGACACCACAAACGGGTGCTACACAACAACCAACAGGGGCAACGTGAGACAACAACAAAAACCCAACCCGCATCATCGCATTAACTGCATTATGAGTGCAACTGACCTGAACTTGAGTGAGTATGGCGGCCTCGGCGTTGACGTGGTCGACCAGTCGTCTATTCTTCTTCTTCTTCTTGTTCTTGCTGTCCAGCTTGAGACACTTGAGCGCGTACTCCACACCCCCGTCTACTGCGCCCCCCGCCGACCTCCGCCGCACCCGGAACACCCGGCCGTACCCACCACGACCCAACTCTCCCAACACCTCAAAGTCAACAAGGCCCACCATCGCAGCAACAACAACAACTACCACACCACAACTGACACTGACACAAGTCCAGCAGTCAGCAGTAGTCAGCAGCCTCCTAAAAAATGCCTCCGCTGACCTTTCACTTAATAATAACGGACAACAAAAAAACCCTTAAACAATGTTATCTATAAAAAAGGTATATAAATAGTCTCTTTATTATTAACTACTACAACTGGTGGTGGTGGTGGTGTTGATGCCATGTACCCACTGCTTAACGAGTCTCTCCAGCAAGACAATCCCCTCCCTGTCCTTAACAAATCCTGCTGTTCCATGCTGCTGTTGCTGCTGCTGCTGCAACCGCTTAAGGATGTTGTCCCCGAGGTTGGTAGCAAACTGGTGCATCTCCCCCGCATTAACAACTCGTCCACTGGACACGCCCAGCCTCCTCAGGTCAAAGTGCACCTTCCACAGCGTCCCCACCCCCGCTCCCACCTCACCCAGCCACCTTAGCAGCGGCGCGTCCAACCCCAGCAGCACCCCAACCGACTCCAACCCCCGGGACACCACCCACGACTCCGCTAGGGCGAATCCAGAGCACGGGGACACGAACTTGTACGAGGCAGGGGCAGCAGTGGCACCTGCAGCAGTGGCAATGAGCGTGAATGGACCTCTTGCTGCCCTCACCTCCGACACTGAAAACTCGGACAGACTCTCCATCGTCAGCTCAAGCACCTTAAACACACACAAATTCCCTTAATGTGTCTCCCCCTTCCTGTGCTTAACTAGTCCTGCTTAACTGTGCTGTACCTTGTTGTTCTTGGTGTGAGCGACGTCCTTGATGAGTGAGATGACGAGGAGGTCTCCGGTGAGGGTGGCGAGTTTGTTCCCCGCGTGGCTCTCGTCGTCCTCCCCCTCCACCACCGTCCGGTGAATCAAGTACCCCCCACACGTCTTCACCACCGAACGACTCAAACTCAACACCGACGACGGTGACGCACCTCCTCCACGTAGCGCCCGCTCAACCAACAGCACAACCACTCCCGGCGTCAGAATGTCGTTCGGACTCTCCTCTCCAACAGTTGTTGTGTTGTCTGATGATGTTGGAGGGAAGAACAGCGACCCCGCCGTCGCGATGAACGGGTGCGCCGAGCTGCTGGTCTCCTGGTCACCACCAACTTTGCTGCTGCTGTTGACCATGACCTTCCCCGCGATGACGTCACGGAGCCCACTCAACACCCGGCGCAACCCCAACGAGTCCTCCACCGATGACGACAGTGACGAGGAACCACCACCACGGATGTACTCCCACGACTCATCCAACACACTCCCGTATGACGACCACGACCGCCTCTCATCCTCCAGAAGGGGGCTTCTTTGCTCCCGCTGCCACTGCCTCCGCTGCCGAGAATACTCCTCCTCCTCAGGCCAACTCAACGGTGCTCCAGGTCGTCGCTGCTGCTCCTGCTGCTGTTGGAGGTGGTTCGGAAACGTCAGCACAACTGCTGCTGCTGCTGCTGCTGACGGGGATATTGCCGATGAAGGGGGTCCTCCTGGCGGACCAAGTATTCCACTACCACCACTACCACTGCTGCTGCTGCTGGAACTGGAACAACACAACAACACTGGTCGTGTGTTCGTCCTGATGACCGTGGGGGCACCCCTCGCTGCCGCTGCCGCCGCGGTGGGAAACAGCAGCCAAGACCACAACTGCTTCTTCATCTTGATGACAGGTGTGTGGTGTGTGCAATAAAGGCGAATCACCACCACCACCACCTGATGAGGTCCTTCACTTGTTCATCTTGCCCAACGGGATCTTCTCCTCATCATCATCTTCATCATCATCTTCAGATTCGCTCATCAAAAGCAACAAACCCGTTCTGCTTCTTCGCTTCCGACACACTCTGATAATCTTACCAAGACTCCCTCATCATCATCATCTTGACTCTCTGTCTCACCTTACCCCACCACCACTTACGACCACTTAATGAGATGCTAGCCATAAACAATTAACCTAAACTATTATAACGTCCCCTCATCACGCGACGACTAATCATCATCACACACCAGACATATCTGGAGACACACCACCACACCCTCCAATCGCAGTAGCAGCAGCAGCATCAACGAAGATGATGACCAACAACAAGTCCACTCGTCCACTACTACTACCACCCCCACTCCTCCTCTTCTTGTCTATGGTCATCATCCTCCTCCAACACCACCCCCCAGCAGGTAAGTACACACACCACCACCACCACACAAAAAAATCTAACCCTCTCTCTCTCTCTCTCCTCCAAAAAACAGTGGACAGCGCCCCGGCTCAGCGCGACAAGGGCGGTCCATCCAACACCCCCGGCGGGGACCCCACCCTATACGAACAAATCAGACGTACGACACACACCAACAACACTTCATCACTACACGGCATCACTTAATATCTCATTTATTCTTCCAGCATCATCATCATCCGTCGTTGTCCAGCAGCAGCAGCAGCAGCAAAGGCTACCACCGATCATCCAGTCGACCACCACCAGCTTTGTTGACTCACAACAACAGTCATCATCTGATTCAGATTGTCTCCTCGTCATCTTCTGCTGATAACCACCACCACCACCACCACCGCTGTTGACAATCTCTCTTATCATCCCCACTACTTCACGGAAGACACACACACGTCAATATTTATCAGCAACAACTCCTGACACACACTGACGACGACAACTGCGACAATTCACAGAAATATACACAACAACTTCCGCTTCGCTTATCTACCTTATCTGCGCACTTCCTCACCACCCGCGCCTCTCCATGTATATAAACCCACCACACACACCAACAAACTTCATCATCACACCATATTCTACTACCATCAACAACAATCACAACACAGCTCTACTTAATCTTCTCTCTCTCTGTCTCTCAACTTTGACCTCCTCTCAAGTCCCCCGCAGTACCAAAAACATGGACTCGTACTTTGAGCCAACGGACGAGCTGTCCGCTGCCCTCGGATCATCATCATCATCCGTAAGCGCACACACCCACACTACTTCCTCTTCTGATTCCGCAACCTGTGTCGTCTCACATTCCCCCCTCATTGTATAGGTCGTGTCCTGGCTGCTGCGCCGCCGATCGAGTGCTGCAACCACCACCACAACACTTGATGAATCCAGCAGCAGCAGCAGCAGCAGCAGACGACCAAGTTCCTCGTCTTCCTCCACCGGCCGCCGCCACCTCTCCATCGACTTCAGCGTCAACCAAATCGGCGCCGACGCTCCTTCCACACTATTCCACAACTACCAACAACAACAAGACACGACCTACCACAATCAACGACGACCCTCATCAGCTGCTGCTCCGTCGTCCACGGTAGACAACAAAACCCCCGCTGCTCCTGTTCTCCACTTCCGGTGACGACCACGACACACTCGACGCTCCAAATAAACACGCACACATTCTCTCATACGCATTCGCTCTCCTTCTTCTTATTGGCATGCAGAGTACTCACCTAAGGATCATATAATAATTGAGCATAGAGCATTGGGGCAAGTTGATCCCCGCCAAATTCAAACTCATCCGGGGATCATCTCCACCAATTTTCTCGAGACCTGCACTATTAACTACTGACGACCCCCACTAAACTACTACTGGGTCCGTCTCCTCTCATCATCAACAATGTCCCCACCCCCACAACCAGTAGCAACAGCCGACTCAGTGTCTGCTGCTGCATCAGGTGGTAGTGGTGGACCACCGCTGGAGGACCTGTTCCTAGTCACACCGCGCATCGAGCTTCAAAATGCAGACAACAAGCAAAGAATCGTCCTCTCCGCATCATCAATCAACAACAACGTCGTCTTCTTCGCACTCGTCGTCGCTCCGTAAGATCAACACCACCACCACCGACGACATATTCAATCTGAGCAGCAGTAGTAGGGGTCAATACAAGTTCTGTTATTGTTATTGTAGGTCATACGACCTGGTCCTGGTGACATCAGGGGGAGACGACGGTGAGTCCTGGACGACGCACCGGGTCGTTCCCTGGTTCGACGACCCCGCACGGAGAATCTCTGCCATCGCTTTTGACAACACCACAAGCTCATCAGCTGTTCTCTTCATCGGAGGTGAGGACGGGTCGGTCTGGGAACTCAACACACGACGCCTCTTCCAACACAACCACCACCACCAGCAAAGCAATGACCACGACGACGACGACAACATCCTCAGGGACGTATGCCACCTCAACGGAATTCACGTATAATCAGAATCACTTAACACCCCAGTACAGTTTCGCCAACCCCACTACTCTCTCTTAATCAATATTAGGTCACCTCACTCCTCGTCTACAACCCACACCACCAACACCATCCGTCGCCTACATCTGCTGACGACCACACAACGACAACAACAAGTGGAGGTGTCCTCCTCCTGTGCACAGGCGTGGGTGGAAAGTTTGTGATTCTGGCCAACTCGTCCCCTCCGGTCGTCGTCACCTTCACCTCACCCATCACATCCACTCACCTCTACTCATCCTCCCACACCAGCAACAAACCAACTCAAACAACGTCAACGTTAACGACGTCGCTGTTGGTCTCCCTCGAGAGCGGCCAGAACGTCACCACCGTCCTCGACCACATCCACCTGCCCACATCATCATCATCATCCCAACAAACCGATCCACCCGCCTCGTCGGTGGTCAAGAACAGGAGTCTGTTTAAGAAGGCCAAGGACAACTTTCTCTCCCGCATGTCCTCCAACTCCTCATCCGACGACAAACTTCCAAAAACCAAGCCGACCACCACCACCGTCAAGTTCACCACCGTCGATGACGTCTCCTGCAGGGGCAACCTCACCCCCATCCCCAACTCCACCCTATTCGCTAGACACCAACACAACAAACTTGACGTAATCAGCAGTACACCTCGATTTTATATGTTCGATTAAGTCGTCGTCTCTCGTCTTGACTTAATGTTGTTCTTGTCCCTGTGGTTGCTGTAGATCTTCGACGACGCCTTCCGGCAGACGACGACGCTGTTCCTCTCGACAAACGCCCTCACACAAGTCATCCCCATCTCTACCAGAGTCTTCGCCGGGGTCAACGACCAGGACCATCAGTCAACTACCCCCGTACTCCACCTCTACGTCATCCACAACGCCACCGTAACCCACCACCAGCACACCTCTCACATACACACACTTAATCATATGACATCTCGTTGTTGTTGTCATTTCCAGCTCAAGGAGTTTGCCCGCGTCAGACTCCCTGCCACCCCCACCTGCACCTCCGACAAGATCCTCTCAGTGGTGGTGGTTCCTGGGTCACCACCACCCCTGGAACAGTTCCCCCGCTCCCTATTAGTGACGACATCGCTTGGGGGAGTGTACGAGCTGTGTCTGGTATCCCCCCCGCTGGAGACGTGCGTTGGGCTGCTGCTGTCCGACTCTCCGCTGGCGGACCCCACCTGCCTCGCCCTCGGCGTCCCAAAGTCACACGTCTGCGTCCTCGCCGGAGACACCCGCTCACGCGAAGCAAAGTTCTCCAAAACTATCATCTACTACAAACTCGCCGGGGTACGCACACACACACTTCTTGCTCATGTTGATGTTGACTTAATCTCTTCAACAACAACACTAACATATATCCTTAATCTCTGCTTAGCTGTCCTACGCGTCGATAACGTACAAGTTTGGATCGCGAGGTCAGATTCCGGCGATGCTGTTCTTCTTTGAGCTGGTGGACCAGGAGCGCGCCAAGATCCCCTACGCCGACAAAACCAGAATCGCCCACGTCGCTCTCATCGGACGCATCGAACAGTTCATTCGATCCACCACCGCCACTCTTCAACCAACAGGAGCAGCCGCATCGGCAAACCTGTCCCGCCTCCTGCGTACAAACTCCGTGTTTGTGACGTCACAGGCGGTGGACCTGCTTGCGCGTTCGCCGCTGCTCCTCGGCGCCCTCAAAACACTCACGCGCACGCGCAGGTGCGAACCAACTACCATCAACGCCATCTACAAACACAAACTGATACTCACCAACGCCGTCCACACCAAACGTAAGCAAATCAGCGGCATCTTCACTGCAGATTAAGTATATGACCCCCGATATGTATTTGAATGATTCAGTGTACTGGAAGTTGTTGTGTGGAGACTGGATGTGGGTGTGGTCATGTGGGGCAGATGCGTTTGCGTGGTTCCGCTCCACCGTCACGCAGTACCTCCCGCACCTCACCACCCCCGTCATTCACACTCTACTCACCCTCCTGCACCCCTGGAGGAGGGAACTATCTCACATTATACACACCACCTCCCATCACAAGAATCACAACGACGTCATCATCGACTTCACCACCAATGATGATGATGACGTCACCAAATCTGCTCCTGCTTCTGATGTCATCACCCTGTTCATCCTCGTCCTCATCGAAGCCGTCGCTAGGAACAAACACCACCAGCAAACTACAACAGGTTCATCAGACTTAACCTATATATATCTGCTCCTCCCCCTTAACGCACAATAATTAAATTCCAGACGCCCCCCCGGTGCTCCTCCCATCGTACCTGACCACCACCACCGCCTCCATCCACCGCCAGCGCGACGACCACCTGCAGCAGCAGCAGCCCAATAATAAGTCATCCTCGTCCACCCAGTTGGTCTCGACGACGATGCTGATGCTGTCCTACGCGCATGCGTTCTCGCGTTCCTTCTCTGCGTCCGCCACCCACTGCGTCGCCGTCAGGAACGGAAAGCTCTTCGCCTGGGGAGAAAACAAACTCGGACGGCTCGGAATCAACAATGACGATAATGACGTCACCACCGCCGCTGCTGTTAATGTGACCACCCCAACCCCCGTCGACCTCCCAGCCCAACTCAAAATCAGAGTCTCCTCCGTCGCTACCGGACACACTCACAACGTCGCACTCACACACCAGGGGGTACATGCGTCATTAACTGCACCTCATCAGCTGTGTACTTAAACTGACTGAAATCGATTTGTTCTGCTGCGGTGGTAGACGCTTTTGGTATGGGGTAGCAACAAGTACGGTCAGTTGGGTCTCCCGCGATCGACCCTCTTCGTGTCCCGGCCGGTCCCACTGGTGGACTCCCTCCAGCAGCACTCGGTCGTCTTCACGTGCATCGCCGCGGGGAGCTACCACTCGGCGGCCATAGACCACACCCACACCCTCTGGACATGGGGCTGGGGCGTACACGGACAACTCGGAAACAAACACATCGAAAACTTGTTCACACCAACACCACTACCACACATACACGTTAGTCACCCCCACCCACTCCAATGTTGTTCAGTGGTCACAGCCAATGTGAAGCATTCCCTTGACCACACCCCCACCACCACCACCAAAGAGAGTCCACCCTGACTCATCTGTTGTGATATTGCAGGACGCGGTGGTGTACGTGAGTTGCGGTCACAGTCACACGGCGGTGCTGACATGTACGGGGACGGTGCTGACGTTTGGGTGCAACCACTTTGGCCAGCTGGGACTCAACACCAAGGACCCCAAGGTCAAGACCCCCACCCCCATCACCCACCTACCCCATCACACCACAATCAGACTAGTCGAGGCCGGACCAACCGCTACCGTAAGCCATACTCTCTCTCTCTTTATTCAACTACGTCACTGCTTTCACTTTGCTGCTGCGCTGCCACCGCCACTGCAACTGCCGCCGCTGCTCCCGCCGCTGCTGCAACTGCCACTGCACTACCACTCGGGTCAGCGGGTTCTTCTTCTTCGGTTGGTTGCTCTTTCTGCTGCTGCTCCTCCCAGAGTAGTTTAAGCTCAGCGGCGAGTATGTAAACGGCTCGAAGTTCGTAGAGGACCCAGAGGAAGTTGACCAGGTAGAGCAGCACGTACGCCTTCCCGTTCGACGTGTAGATCGTCCGCGGAACCAACAGCACCAGGTCAACCACGATAAACACCACCAGCACCACCAACAGGAGCCGGACCACAACGTAGCTTCTCTGCAATCACATCACCAAACATCTATTACCACCACTGACACTGACACAACACAACTGCTGATGACACTGACTGCTGACCTTGTGAGCGCCTGCGATGAGCACTGCGGCGATGACGAGTGATACGGTTGGCCTGAGGACAAACAGCGCCAGCACCACCCCCTGCTTCACCCGCCCGTACTCAAGCACCTTTCCCAGGTCACCTGGAACCCCCGCAGAATCATCATCAGATGGTGATGATGACGTGTTCCCACCACCAGTACCGCCGGACGTCTCGGCGATAAACTCCCTCACGAGGTCGGGGTGGGCGAGGACAAAGTAGCACAGCACCAACGACAACACCACGTACACCAGCGACAAAACCTACAAATCAACACTGGTCACTGAAACTGCGCCTTGCTGTCCCTACTGCTGGACTTACCAGGTCAACCGACGCGAGGATTCGAACCTCCGTCCGCGCAGAGTGGGAACACACAAAGAACGAGGAGGAGGACGTCATCATGTCCCTTAAAGATTAAGCAGATGATGCTCAGACGACCATCCAACAGCTCCAGAGCGGGTCAAAGGCCCAACCTACGACGCAGTCTCCCTACAGATTATTATTAGGCAGTGGCACCAACTTTCTCCACCACACACTGCTCCTGCTGCTGCTGGCAATTGTTAACAACGTCTCCTGCTCACGCAAACCACCGATCAATCAAGATACAAACGCAGATTAAGTTCACTCAAAATCTTTATTCACCACCACCACCGACTTCTTGTTGCTCTTCTTTATTACTACCCAAGTTGCCCTTGCTTTCTTTTCTGGCCCCTCCCCCTCCTCCAGACCAACACAACACCCCACCACCACCACCACTGCCACCACCGCCGCTGTTTTTGCCGCACCAGACGTGTGGTTCCCCCCTGATTTCCCCGACGAGTCTCCCCCCGATCCAGACCTCATAGACCCTGTAGAGACAAGTGACGGCCCCCGCCACACCCACACTCACCCTGCTGCTGCTCCACCCGTAGTAGAGGCACGCCAGACACACTCCCCCGTGCACCACCAGCACCAGCACCGACAACACCAACCACACCCACAACAGACACAAGTGCCTCTACACACACACACACACAACGACACAACAGCATCATCAGCATCGGGGCATCGTGAGACACACACTAATCAACTACTAACTGCACTGACCCTGACTGTC
>JAQGAB010003200.1:0-10076 GCA_034696565.1 Isotomurus graminis
TTCGTTCACTCTTGCAATCAATCGGAGGAAGCATATAAAGTAGAATTACCACTAAAGGTACAGTTACAATGCAAGGCATAATTACAAGCAAGTTTTAATTACAAAATTGCAATGTTTTTGGATTGTTCTTGCAGTACGATACTCCTGTTTATGGACAGCGTGAAGGAAATTACTCAGAAGGCATAGCTATTGCATTTCTCATGCTGTACGTGCTTATTTCTTAACAAGAAATTTAGGGAAAACAAAAGGCTTAATTTGTATTTGTTCTTTAACAGACTTTCTTTCTTTATACCTGGCTGTACATCTTCTTACGCGATGATAACTGACAGAATGCAAGGTACGCTTGACAGAACGATGGTAGCTGGGGCATCTACAAACAATGTCATTCTGCCGTACTTCTTAAGTGAAGGATTTGTCATACTGGTCCAGGCTGGTCTGTCATGTTTGACAGTTATAGTATTTTTCGGATGGGAAATTCAAGGATCTATGTTTGACTTTATTTCATTACTCATCTTGACGGGAATAAGCGGATTGGTATTAGGTAAATTAAAATTCATCCCAACTTGATAAAATTCGTGTTTTGGCTGAATACCTGCTGAATTCTATGTCTGCACTTGCACAGGAATTTTTATTTCACAAGTTGTTAAAGATTTGTACGAGTCTATTATCATCTTCATTTTCCTCTTTTTGATCAACATTAGTTACGTAGGTAAGTGTCGAGAGATGCATTTAAAGGATTATTACATGGTGCACGGGAAGTTAACATTTTCTTGAATTACAGGACTATTGTGGCCAATCGAAGGAAACAACGCTTTTGTTGTAACGATTTCCAAGTTATTTCCTATGACTGCTGTGGTGAACGCCATGCGTTCAGTAGTCGGGAGAGGTTGGACTACAACGCACAGATATATTTGGCCAAGCTACGGAATACTGATTGCAAGCAGCCTAATTTTGTTCTTATTATCAGTGAAGTTGTGGAGAGTGAGATGAGACAAAACTGTCGTTTGCTACATTCCAGATTCTTGTAATTTAAACCTCATCAACTGTTTGAAAAAAAATCCTGAAGGGTTTATGCAAAAATAAACTATTTAACAAGTTCATTTGTCAGTAAGCTGAATTTTTTATAATTGATGAGAGGTACCTATACCTACTCACTCACACACTCATTATGACAGCTCATGTTCACTTCATTACGATTAATGATGACGTGCTCTTGTCCTAGTGCCTCTTGACTGCCTTGCTTAATATTTTGTGTGTGTCGTATACGGTGTATGTACGCCTCTTCTGTTAGAGGACCGTGTTAACGTACATGCCTACACAATTTGTACAAAACGAGGAAGGTACACCAATATGCTTGATTGAGATTATTTATGGTCCTACGTGCAAATGCGAGTTTTCATGAAGTTATATAAGGGCACGATTTCTAAGTTCTTAATCAGTTGAAAAAATCACTGGAGCGAGCTACCCCAAATCCGTGAATACTGTTACAAAAGTATGACGAGCGTTTAATAAAATCTCAGAGGAGAAGATTTAGGTGTTGATAAAGCTATTACTGGAGAGGAGAAAAGAGTGAAATCGTTTTGTTGAATTGAGATTTTAACTGAAATGCTGCAGAATTTATGAAGAAAAATTTTCAGGAGTTATAGTACCTTGCGATAGTGATTAAACTTTGATTTTCGAATAAAGTAAATGTTCAAAAATGGAAATAGATTCAAGCTTAAAAGTTTGTAGTTGGATGGAGTCAGACATGGGACTTAGTCCTTTCGAAAACATCGTCCCCAATAATCATGCAGTTGTGGTCCGAAATGGAATTAAAAGTTATGGAAATGCACAACCTGTTTTACGGAATTTCGCTATGTCCATTTCTCAGGGCTCAATGTAAGTTTGCATAAGTAAATAAATTCTATTCTGCAGTAGCACTCAATCAACTCTAATATATTATTTCAGCTACTGCTTACTCGGAGCTAGTGGGTGTGGGTGAGTTTTCATGTAACCGAAAGCAACATCCGTGGATAAAGTTTAATATACATTTTCCCCCAGTAAAACAACTGTTTTGTCGTGCGTTGTTGGAACACAGAAGCTGGATTCAGGGGAAGTGTTTGTATTTGGCCAAAAACCTGGAACTCCGGAGAGCGGAATCCCAGGAAGAAAAGTGGGATACATGCCTCAGGTAACATAATGTCTCCTGATGCCCCACGTATGGTTTCTTTACTTCTAGCTATTAATGACTGTCAACTGTTGTTTCTTACTCCGTTTTTCATAAAGGGAATTACTTTATACACAAAACTGTCTATAAAAGAAACTGTCGAGTATTTTGGGCGAATCTATGGAATGTCCAATTCAGAAATTTTGTGCAAACTTGAATTTCTATCCAACTTTCTTCATCTTCCTCCTGGTTCCAGAATCATAGGATCTTTAAGGTACCTATTTAAACCATGAAGTCGTATAACTTAACCTTGATCAATGGATATTGAAACTCACAACTTTCATTGATTAGTGGAGGTCAGCAACGACGAGTCTCGTTGGCAGTGTGCCTTATGCATGAACCTTTGCTACTTATTTTAGACGAACCAACAGTTGGAGTTGATCCCCTGCTACGCGAAAGGTGTGTTTTTATGCATATTAATTGAATTGTAGTGTAGTGTTTGTACAATTTTGAAAAAAATCCACACATGTGTGATTTGTGTGCTTAATTTATGAAGAAATGTTTCTTGAATATCAAATTGGAATGGAGTGAACCAGAGTGGTTCCAGTATTTGTGAGATTTACAAAAGAAATCAAACCAGTTTCTGAATTACAATTCGTTTGCGTCTACAAGCAAACTTAATTTTCTATATGACACTAATGTAAATCGTAAGTCAGTTCCTAATCACTCGGTCGATTCAATTTTATGTGACATTTCAGCATTTGGAATTATTTGTGTGAATTGGTGAGCACAAAGGGCACGACCGTGATAATAACTACCCACTATATTGAAGAAGCTAGGCAATCGCACAAGGTTAGCTCACTTGCTTAGTTTCATAAAAGTGTAAATCATAAGTGTAACCTTCGTTTGAACTGCTCCTAATAAAAGACTCGTTGTCTTAGATTGGACTCATGAGAAACGGTCGTCTTTTGACTCAAAAGTCTCCCAATGAACTTTCAAGAGAATACAACACTTCTATGCTGGAGGATATCGTCATTCGTTTGTGCAAAAATGATTCGAGTCCTGTCGATGATGAAATTGTTCAGGGATTGAATGAAGTTTCCTTCTACTCGAGATCTTACCTTCCTTCTACGATGAATAAGAAATCTACAGAACAAACGGGAGTTGTTGTAGGCTTAAGTTTTAAAAAGACTGATGAGAATAGTTTCTGCTCTGAGCAATCACTTGAAAACCCTGATCCAAAAAGTTTGAGCAGAATCGAATCATGGAAAGAGAAAGGAAGGGAAAAGTGGAGTATAATTAAAGCCCTAGTCATGCGGAACAAGTACAACTTGATGAGAAATCCAATGTATATTTTTCTCACATTAATTAACACCAACAAAAAGCTTTAAGTTATTGTTACTATCTTGTTAACATAATTTCTGCTGTTGTAGCTTTTTGCTGACCATGTTCATCTTTCCAGCGTTCAACTGTAGTCTTGTCTCATACTTTATTGGTCGAGAACCCTCGGGCTTTGAGTTTGGAATAGTTAATGCAGAAACCAACCAACTAACTGGGTCATGTGAATTCAACTCACCTCAAAAATGTCTTAATGATTTAAGCTGTGCGTACCTGAATAACTTGGGATCATCAGTCATTAAACCCGTGAGAAAATGTTGTAATGAAATCAAATGTGAATTGCGCCTGATTATTACGTGTTTTTAGGTTTTCTTGCAATCTGCGGAGGATGCTTTGCAAGAGGTGAAAAAAGGTGGCATTGTGGGGTACATGGAGTTTCCGAAAAATTACTCGAGAAATTTGGCAGACCGAGTTCTCGAAGGTATTTACGCAACAAATGAGACATTAGATGAATCAGTAATCAAGTTTCGCTTGGACCTTGCGAGTAAGCCGAGTATGATTTTAATTAAGTCATAAGATGGGTCATTATGTAACGAGTATCTTGTACCAGACTACTTCGCCGGGTATATATTGAAGCGAAACTTCTTCCATACATTTGAACGGTTTGGGCAGAATATGCTAAGTCTTTGTAACGAGGATCCTCATAAAGCCTCTTTGCCGTTGAAAGTAAAGCTATTTTACTTGCTCTTTTGCTGGAGATTTGTTTAATGATGCACTAAAATGAATTATTACTTTGCAGCTCAAGAAGTCTGTTTATGGCTCTGAGGAAGGATCCAGAACATTATTTGTGTCTCCGGCTATTCTCTTGGTGTAAGTGAAAGGGATTGTAAAATATGAAAGAAAGATTCATCCTCGACCTTTATGAAAGTAAATTTATAATGGCAAGCTGTGCCTACTGACCTACAGGGTAACTTTCTTCACGCCATGCCTCACTGGTGCCATTGCAAGTATTACTGACAGGAAAGAAGGAACGTTAATCCGGTCTATGGTTGCTGGAGTCTCTAAATTCGACATGCAACTTGCTTTTTGCATTACCGAAGGGTTCACCGTTTGTATCCAAGCTATCTTGTCCCACTTAGTAGCTTGGTGGGTATACCAAAATGAGTTTGCGGGTTCACACTTTCAATTCTTCCTCATCATAGTACTTACGGGGATGGCAGGACTCTGTTCCAGTAAGAAAGCAATCTCTATGCGTTTAAAATAATTACTTCATCCATAGAAAGTAGTGATTGATTGTTGAAAATTCCTCGTTGCAGGTTTTCTACTGGCTCAATTTTGTGAAGATGAAATGCAAGCAATGTTCGTATTGATTGGATCATTTTTAACTCATTTAACACTATCCGGTAAGTTGGCTGGCGAAACATATATAAGATGTTTATCTAGACTTGTTCTCGTTAATCACGAAGCGATCGTTCGGTCATTAGGAACCGTGTGGCCAATGGAGTCAGCTCACCCAATAGTTCAAGTTATAGGATATCTCCTTCCATGCAACTGGGCAATTTATGCTGCACGTTCAGTCAGTATACGAGGATGGTCTCTCTTCCACTTAAAAGTTTGGCCGTCTCTATTGATCTTGTTTCTCTGTATATTCCTTACCTGGTCGTTGGCTATTAAGTGTTGGAGAACAAAACTATGAAGACCTTATTTTCATATTTCTAAATAATGCCCAAAGGTTGTATATGTCTAAAATTCGCATGGAATGACTCGCAATAAATTCGTGGAATAACATGTTTCTAAATTCATAGAATTCCATGTGCGTAAAAATACCTATGCACCGACTGGCCCCGGGCCACTTTACTATAGCAAGACAGGATAAAGCTTTCAACACAGTTTACCCAGAAATATGTGCTCCACATTAACTTTCATACGTTCCCTGAGGCTCTTATTCCCTGGAACGTCTTGCACTTTTTGCTCACCCTTGCGTCATTTTTCCCCGTTTTCCCAAAACCTGCTTGTCTGACCACGATTAGCTTTAGCTGAACTAAAATCCACATTAAATCCTGTATGAGCTTCACTTGTTCCTTTAAGGCTCAGTTCTTTACCTGCATTGAGGCCATTTATGTAAAGTACCGAGGACATTCGTCTGGTAAAAACCAGTACACAAATAACACCATTAAATTATATATCGGATTTCGGATGGATCTATTCAGAGAATGAAGCCATGGAAGAAGAGGAACGTTGTGTCTCATCAATTTCATAATATTTCATCCAGAGATTGACATGCTTGGAAGAAGGCACGAAGAAGGTGAAGGTGACACGCTGCGTATGTAACGGAAGAACGTGTAGAGAAATTCCACGGAAAAAGGTTCGCTTAAAAATTCCAGTCCACACTTTCAGTTTGAAGTGTCACTTCATTTCCTCACTTCCCCTGCTTTGACTTCCACCATGCCATTCATCACACCCTCCTTTCTACACCCTTTGCACGGCTTCCCACCCAAATCCACATTGTGTACAAAAGTTGCAACTGAAACTTTCGCCTGGCATTTCATTTCTATAAACTCTTCTACCGTTTTTTGTGCTTTTTACAAGATCGGGATTTGACATGTTTTTCTGAATACAACCATTAATGTGCAAATCTGTTTTCCTTTCTAAAATGTTTCATTATGTAGGTTACATATTCATAGAGTATATATTATATTTTTAGGTTTCGCCGTTTGTGGTTTCGAGTTCACACCTTTCAGAGGAGTTGGAGAGAGAGTCACATTACAAGTGAAAGTTAGAATATAGGCTCACATAAATTAATGCTAACTCCAAGAAAAGCAAGAAAATGGGCCGAAAAACATTAAATCAGGAACTCTCATGAAAACAAAAGTTGCGTGACCATTCTCTGACACATCCGCCCTTTTGTTTATTAAATATTTGGTATTCTGTAAGTTTTATGCGACTGTCATGAAATGAAGAAAAATTGGAAGGTTATCGTTGCTTTTCCGAACCAACACAATGTAAATGCCTCTGAATAGCAGTCATACTAGTCATAGGATGCATACAGGAGAACAACTCAGAGAAAGTCTTTCAACTCAAGATCAGCCCAGCTCGGGTTTGCTGAAACCTACTCAACTACCATCTCCTTCTGGAACCCCCAACTGTGTCGGTGAAATGGCATTCCATCTTTCCGAGAGTAGCGTGGGTGTCCACCACCCAGTAAGCTTCAGATGCAAAACACAATTTTCGCAAAAATAGTTTCACTTTAACCAATAAATATTCCGCAACAAAATGGTGACGGGGATGTGAAACATAATTTGTAGTTCAATTGCAAATTGAATGTAAATGAGTCAGCGAGGGAGCTGTGGTGTGAAGAGATGAAAAATAGATGCTAAGCTGCATTTCGCTTTACTTTCCATGCTTTCCCATTAATCTTACATCCATCTTTCTACCTTGTAGTATTGCTTAAATTATTTGAGTGCATGCAGAATCATCACAAGGTAAACTACATACACTTGCCAAACCCTGAGATTACATTTCATTTCTATCATCTCAGTGTAAGACCTTTTAAGGTGAACTTTCTCCCGGAAGAAATTGGCATCCCACGGGGATTTAGAATGAGCATAAGGAAAGCCAAAAAGATTTTCCGACAGATATTGCAACGTAGTTAATCAATGAGTGGATTAAAGTGGAGTTTTAAGAGAGTTTCGATCGCCATTTGAGTCTTGCTCAAGTAATGGTCCATAAACGAAGAGGAAAACTCTATTGGCTTAAATCCATCTATATATAAGTAATGGACTACTTCATATTCACCATCTCTCCTAAAAACCTCTCCTTTTTGCCAAATGAATCACTTTCCACACTACGCTCCGTTTTCAGATTTGGAAATGATTCAAATAACAGTTTTGGTTGATGTCGAGAAAGGGAATTAGATAGAATTGTCACGAATTCCTTTTCCAGTACAAATGATATGTAAATGGACAAAAGAATCTCTCCGAGGAAATTCAGGATGAATGACAAGTGATAAATTTCCCGTGTTGACAACTTTTGGAGCTTAGAGTGTGTGAAAGTTGCGGCATGAATGGTAAGCGTGAGATACGGAGCAATCTAATATATCTGTCAGGAATTCAGAACTCTACAAATGAGAGGTGGTTCCTTATATTTGATGATAATGTTCAGAATAAATCAAAAGATGCATTCTGATATTCGTATACATTGAGTTATGCGACGTACGTGTTAACTATTCATTCACAAAGTTTGCCACATTACATATTATAGTCTGTGCAATAGTAATAAGGCTTGCAATTTCTAATTTAGGAAATCACACTGGAATTGAAGTTAACTTTCTTCCTTCCTTGTCTCGTTTGCAGGATAAATATGAATACACAGAAGTAACGCAAATCATGCTTCGAGTTATTTGAGCATTAGCCACTTAGTATTCAATCAACTTTAGCTATCCATCATTCTGTTCGTGACATGTGTGAGTGTGTGAGTTTATTAGATTAGCAAAAACATAACTTGCTCCAAACCGAGCGTGAAGGAGATTTTGATGAAAGTGTCACTTTTGCCTCGACACACCGTCACATCAATCCCTGCGATTCCCATGTCCCAGAAGTGCTTCGAACTAATTATTTGTAACACTGCACTACATAGAAGTTCCATTCCCCCTGGTTTCCAAAAAGTTTACGCGTCACTGTAAAGTGATTTGCTGTGTTTCCCTGTAGAGAAAGTAGCAAACAAAAGGAGAGCAAAAGAATACATTAAAATGAATTATAAAGAGCTCAATTATCATTATTCCACAGGATTTCATTTGACTTGCAGTTTCAGTGAAGATCTACAAGACACGACCTACTACAGCATTATCACAACTACCTCTGACTCAGGGTGATTTATACTTCACCCGGAATATCAACCAATCCTTAAGACAAGAAGCCCTTAATATAAATCAATATTAGTTAGATATAACTTAACATTCAGAGACCCTGAGAAACTTTCTCATTTACTCATCTCTCAATGAAACTTTAGGAAACGGAAGTTGCTTTCTTTATAAGAAAACTTTTTCTCGTTGTGTGCCAGCTTATCTTTGTTAATAATAACAAGCTCATCTCTTGAGCCAAGACGCGTGCCACTTCTTTGCCCGTCCTCCACACTATTCTTCTAACTAAATAAATAACCCTAAGCCAGTCTATTTTACCCTCGTTGATCATCTCCTCCTCTTCATAAAAACTTTTTGTCCACATTGATTTATGGCACTCTTCTGGACCACACGATACGGTCACGATACACGTTCCTCTGGGATGAGTGGATCGAATTTCCAATTGAGATTCACCTCGTGTTTCATGAGTATTTCTCTTTTTCCTGAATCCCACGAATCTCTCTTTTAGTCCAGTTCCAGTTCAGTCCGCCGATTCCCATTCTCACTAAAGATACCTTTATTCGTTTATTCCTTTCCGTAAATTCCAAGTAAAGTAATCTTAGTTTTGTGAGAACCAAAAAAATACATTTCGACAGGTGGGTGGGTATGTGAATCATCAAAGTACTGAACACACATAAAAAAGGTTAGTCATCCATAATGTTTGTTTAGGGTATAATAAACGTAGTAGAATTTAGAATTTTACTGGAAGAGAAACATATGGGAGCGTTGCTCACTTTGATGAAGTCTTTTCAGTGTGTAATTACTTACTACACCGTCTTATTAGAGACTCCCTTGCTCTGCCAATATTTTCAATGTGTTCTACCAGTTTAGTGAAAGTAACGCGTGCGAACAAACATGTGATGGAGTTTCGTGAAGTGAAAGCAAATCTCGCACAAATCTCTGCGTGATTCTGCATGGTGTGAAGGGAAACTTTTCGCATGTCAAATTAACCTGTCTCACTTTGTGAAAGTAGAATAAGGTTTGGCTCCTCGCAGTTTTACTTCTTAAATAGAGAAAGACTTTCCATAAATATGTTTTGAAATGTAAAAATTGAAAGAGGTAAAGTTCCCCGTACGGGGAACGGGTTACTTTTGCGTATGAGATTTTTCCCGAGCCACAAAGTCTGCTGTCAAGATCAGTTTCCAGTTGAAGTTGTTGGTTTGAGTGTAAAACAGAGGAAAGAGAAGGTAGAAGTTTAAGTCGGATAGAATTACTTAAGTTGTAATCTTGTAATTACAAAACTTGGAAGATGTTGTAATTTATATCCTCTTTGGCGATGAAAGACCGTGTGACAAGGGCATAATAATTTTCTCAGAGTAGTACTGAGAATATATACACTGCGTAAGACTAGACGTGATTTTACCCTTGGTTAATATATTTTCCAAGAGAAAAGCTTCATGATTAATTATGCATAGCCGAGACACATGTATCATAAGGGTATTTAACAAAGAATTTAGCTCTAATTAAGATTCGTGGCTTTTCTAGTCGCGTCTTAGATTCTTCCTGACGCACATGATTAGCCATTAATCATGACCTTCTTCTTTCTATTCAACGTCTAAGCTTATGTCTTGAAGATATTACACCTTTCTCCGTGTAGACTTCTCGCGTTCAATGTGCGTAAACCATCCTGCGTTGCAAGTGCTTCTGTTAAATTAAGACTTATACCAGATTCCACTTGCACCTTCCTTGTCTATA
>JAQGAB010003201.1:0-10061 GCA_034696565.1 Isotomurus graminis
ATTCAACCACGCCAATTCTAATTGTGCTCAAGCTTTCCCAAGTTGGTGCAATAAGGAGATGGTTGTTTCTCCATGAAGGGAAAGTCAATAGAATTCCTATGGCTTAATGATTGTGACTGCTGTCCGCACTCTAATTGTCATGCATAGTGAGGATACGACCCAAGATGCGAAGTCATGTGGCTCGCATGAGGTGGCATTGAATGTCCAGACGCTGCGGCGATGTTAGAGTATAAGTTTGCGCTTGGACTGCCCCAATAACTTGATGAAGGAAAGATGGTTCCTGTGGGTTAAGCAATAGTGGATTAGCAAATGTATCATTGGAGAGATATGTAGAATGGAAACAATTGAGTAGTCTGTAGTCTGCTGTACCTGCATGATAACTTGACATGAAGAAGTCTGACTGGTACTTGTAAGCTGTCGGATCTGTTGCAGCAGGTTGAGTTGCTGCTGCTAATCCTTGGAAATCAAACTTGTAGGCGTACCTTTTACCATGAACTTTGGTCATGATATTTTTGTCGTAGTAGTACCTATGGGATATGCGTATATACACGGATTATATAAGACTGGACATTCGGGTCTACTATTGTTTCAAAATGGGGAGATTCTCTAACCTTAATGCTCTACTGAGTTTGTCGTAGTTCATGTTGGGTTTGGATTTTCTTTCACCCCAACGCCTGGCTACTTCATCCGGATCGGTTAACTTAAACTCGCCGTTCGTTCCTTCCCAAGTAATACAATTGGCATTGGAAGAGTCGGAAAGAAGTTCCAGAAGGAACTGCCACAGTTGTATTTGGCCAGATCCTGGAAGCATACAACAACATGATGAACTTTAGTATTGGTTAGTATGACTGAATTTCCAGCATCTCTTACTAGAAAGGGGTCAAACATGTAGCCGTAGCTTAATCTATGCCATGTGAATTAGGATGTTTGAGTGAACACATAAAAGGTCATTTAATCATTTGACAGCTTTCTATTTACACTTCTTTCCCAACCAAGAAACTCCGAGACCCCTGGCTATAAAAATATTACTAGATTTGTTTACAAAAGCTACTGGGTGGCTAGCAAAAGAATGTCCGGAGCTGCTGATTGAGCCATACTGGACAAGTTGACTTCATGAAAGCAACTGAACTTGAAAATGAACTGTATGAATCAGACAATCAGCTTGCTCGGTCGAATCGGAAGCTAATCCTTTTACTTTCGTTTACATTCCATTTTTAAGACACACTGGTGTCTCCGGGTTAGTAAAAAAATGTATCGAAAAATCAACTGTTTCTTTACCTGAACTAGCCAGTCGACTGCTGGTAGGTCCAAACATTTGGTAAGGATCTGAAATCATAAAAGAGAAATCATTACACCATTACCACC
This sequence comes from Isotomurus graminis, assembly GCA_034696565.1. NCBI lineage: Eukaryota > Metazoa > Arthropoda > Collembola > Entomobryomorpha > Isotomidae > Isotomurus > Isotomurus graminis. Next base: position 1,366 of record JAQGAB010003201.1, read on the forward strand.
AATACTTATTTCCTATTTGATAACCTTTGTTACACAAATCAAGATAGAACAATCATGTGTATCAAGTACCAACGATAGTACAACAAAATCAGGAATCAAGTACTCTAAAAGTTCAACCAGTTTCTTTTGCAATGTCATGAATCTCATGAAGCGTAGCTTGCAAAACTGAATTGCTCAGATCGATAAGCGGGGACACAAGATTTCTGAAGCTGTATTGTAGAAAATAAGCGAACAAACCCAGACATTCAAACAATACTAACTGATCAAAAAGTCGGCATCTTTGTTACATTAAGCCCCGAAATTGTCAGTAAGCTACTGTCACCACTCGTTTGTCTGTTATTTCAACAGGGAATCTGTGATTTGATTACATACAACTTTCCCTTTCAGGAGCAACCGACTAAAAGCCACGATACGATTCATCATCCCAAATTCTTGCACTCTTGTTAGTGGGATACATGGCCTCGTTTTATCAAGACAAGAAACCCTACGACAAAACTTTTGCAGCAGTAATCTAAACGAATCCTACATCTAGAAAAATCCATATACTTCAGCCGTCAGCAATAATGAAGTAATTAACACTTGGCATAAAGTATAAGTGTGAATTAAACATCGGAGGGCATATTGAGCCGTATATTTTCCGGTCCATGAATGATTTCCCTATGAAAGCCCAAGAGACTCCCTTGTGTAGTAGGGTTACTAAATGAGCGATCAGGTCAATTAGTCTTCAATGAGTCAAACACAACTCCTGTTGACTGTACACACACAGAGAGATTTACCTCCAGTGAAATACGAACAAGCGAGCAACCCCAGTCCGACCCTAAACGGTGATTTAATTCCCATCGGTTTTGCTCTCTTGATCTACTCATCTCGTGAATCCACAGCAGTGCCCCTCGCAAGAATGTGTTCATCCCTCGATCGTTGCAGCAATTGACTCAAACTTTGTTTATTCAGAAGACAAGGCACACACATACTGTCTGAAAGCTGGATTTATTGACTTTCACTACACCCTATGTGCTACATGTAATTTATCCTCGTTTGCGACTAAAAGCAGTTGAACGTGTTGACATGCGATTCGTATTTGATTCTCAGTATTGATTCCACCAAGATAAAGCTGTAATTAGAACCTCTGTCTATTTACACTGACCTTTAGCATCCATAAGAATCTTGCAATTACTACCAACTTCATCTTCTAATAATCCAAGTCTACTCCTTATCTCTAGCTTAATAAAGTTCTTGACAAACCCTACTAACTTCTTTCACATAACCATGAACATTACTTGAGCCTCAAGTACTATACTTCTCCCAAGATTGCCTATTGTATAAAAAACTATATTTCCACTGAAAGAGGCAGCTAGCCTAGTAATCTGAGGATAAATTAATTCTTAAAGTGGGTATGGGATAACTAGGGGTAGGAGGATAACAGAGCGGAAGGAATGAGAGAAAGAAGCACTGCAGTGATTGCATTACATCACATTATCAGACACAACATTACTTGATGTTAGATTAAGTTGAAGTGGATTGAGGAGTATATATCTTTCCATCCACTGCGGTCTTTTCGGGAACACAGAGATTATTAGGAAGAGAAAGAGATCTCATTCAAAGGAAAAATTGGTGTAGAGAGAGAGGGGAAAGGAGCATTTTCACTGAAATCACCCAACCACTCTCTGACGACGATGATGATGGCGTCCTAATTGCCTTTTTTGTTGGGTGCAATCGATCTGATAGACCAACCTCACTTCAACAACTTCAAGAAGCCTTCGTTAACTATTACAACAGCTAACTGTCCCTTAAGTAAACCCTACAACACTCAGTTTTCTTTATCCTTAATGCCTGAGTGGCAAATAGAGATTTTCATGCTTCTTTCACATCCAAAGAGTTATATGCATCAATCGGGAAACCAAAACTTGTTCGGTGCATTTGCGAGAGTAGTCACTCATGTCAGCTACATAATAATGTGTCTATCTTTTTCGAAGAAGAAAGTGGTTGTTTTTATGACTGTCGGTCGAGTTGGTTCTCATGTAATGTCATGTCATGCACAAGAAGAATGAAAGTAAGAGGGGCTTTATCCGAGGGATACGTGAATGAAAACCCATTGTAAAAAATTGGCTTTCATATCGCGTCGCAGATCCACACCCTAACCATCATATTATCAATGACATTTCATCCCATCTCATTTCATTCTATCATCACACACACAAGTTTAGGCCCAAGGACTTTTCATCTTTACACTGATTCTTCATCTTAAATAGTTCGATCCTCTACCTTCATTCTTCTCAAGTTACTCCTAAAAAACTCCCTCAAACTTTTGTAATATTGTACAAGCTACGTTTTTAGCACAAACCACATTCTCATTCTTCTGTAACTTTATCGCTGAGTATAAATTTACGGAGTGTGCACAAGTGTTTTCATTTGTATTGTGTGTGTGTAGTGGACTTCTGCCCGTGGTCCTATTTTAGTTATAGTTCCAGAATACTTTCAAATGATAACATATATTGTGCGAAGCATCTACCAAACTCTCGTGTTGTTATTTTGTAGGTCCCTTTCACCCAAAAGTAGTTTTTAACTTATTTTTTTCAGGAGAGAGAGAGAGTAAGATAAGGCACACGTAAATGGTGCACCCTCAGTCCTCGTCATATAATCGAAAGGAGTAGTATATGTAGTGAAAAGGCGAATGCAATCTGTAAATTTAACTTCATAGTGTCAAAGGCTGTTATTTTGTTTGCATGCCACTTTACTTTCCTCCTCCAATCCCCTCAGAACGTGTGTGTGTGTGTGCAGGCTTGTTCATGCATGTGAACAGAGAGTAGTAAAAAATCTCATATACACAATATGTTTGTATTGTAATGCTGAGTGCAAATAGTTTTCTTTTTACCCAAACTCAAGAACATGATTTGACGTGATATGAAGTTGTGTGTCGAAGAAAGGCAAACTCACAACGCCTTTTTGTACGTGCTCAGTTTGTACAACAAAGAAATCTACTGAAATAAACCACACCACTCACTTCAAACAAGCTATATAAACTTACGAGCTTTCAAAAGTGGAAGAACACGATATCAATCTTTCACTTTCTCCCTTGGCTCTCTATGAGGTCATTCACGACTCACACAAAAAGGGATATCCACGATTGAATTAGTTTCAACTAAGACATGTATAACGCTGTTTTTCATCTGAGACAAATGTATTGAGCTTTTTTGACCATGCGAGAGAGCAGAATTGAGAGAAATTCCTAGCCCTACAATGTTTGAATATTCATACTTTTTAAAAATAACTCATTTTATTACTCGACAAAGATAAAATTTACATGTGAAAGGTTGCAGAGAGCAACACAAAAAGTCTCTCAAGAGTCCCCCATTACACCCGAAGAATTTATTGTTCTTGCTCCTTAAACAAAAGAAAGTCGCGTTAAAATAAAGTTATTAATATGTCATACTATCAAGCTCCGAAATCAACTTAATGAATGTGCTCCTTTAAGGAAACCATGTCCAGAGAACATTTGGCATTCAGTGTAACCGGAAGTTTGAAGTGTGTATGAAGGAAATAACTTTGCCCTTAGAAATGGCAATTAAAACCATGCTAATCTCGATGAATATAAGTTTAAAGCAAATGACGAGTGGAGCACAGTGGTGAATTTGTACTTTATTTCACTACCCTGTTCACTTGTATTATTTACAGCAAAATAAATGACTCGGACGGAAGGGTATTGTACTCTAGTGTATGTATGTATGTATATTTATAGTTTTGTGTCATTGATTATGCTCAAGGGTGAAGTTTTATAAGCAGTAAAGCAAGTCCGAGAAATTATACCCAACAAGCAAGGGAAAGCACTGTTGTATTACGCAGAGAACTTGATTAAACTACACAGTGGGTGATTCATATTATATACGTCCAACTAGATTATTTTTAGATTACCTGCTAGACTTGCTAATCATAATCATGCAATCAACAACTCCAAATGGAAAGGCTATCTCTAACTGTCATCAGTCAGGCCAACATTACGGAAATGTTCTCAGGAAGGGAACATTGATTGCAGTGACAAAAAAGCGAGAAATGTCGGTCGTAATTTTGCATTCTCCATTACATTGTTTAAATTTATGTTCTAAACTTGTAAGCAGCTTACAAATGGAAATTCGCTTGGATTCATTAATACAGCTACATTAATTTGCGTCACATCAGACTCATTTAAACTTCATTGCATTCAAGTTTCTCTCATGCCCTCACAGCTTTTTCTGCAATGGTGTTCAACCTCCAATCATTATTTTTGAACGGGATTTCTTTCCCTAAGTCTTTCTTTGCGTGATGAACCTTATGTAGCACACTGTTTATTTCACTTGATTCCTGTAAGAAAGTAAATGCTTCCATTCCAGCAAGCTAATACAATAAAAAATTACCTGGCTGCCTCAAATGAGAGTGTGAATCCAAGCTGGTTTTTCCCATGGAACTCAGCGTATTCGTGGAGTAATCTGAAACAAAACCAACAATCAAATTATTTTGTTATTCAACGCTGACCTACAAACCATACGATTTAATTAAATCAATGAAACCCATGTCCGCAAACAGTGTATGTCACGATCGCAGAACATCTTGATGCTTCAGCAGATACACTTACACCAAAATACTTCAATAGCCCACTTAAGTAAGAAAGGCCCCATTAAGGTTTACAAAGGTCCCCTTGATTCACAAGGACCCTCATCTTCTTTTACAACACATTTGTAGGATGCAGTTACACTACAACCGCAAAGACATTATACGGTCTGTCCTTTCGTAATCCCTTCCCTTTGATTACAACATTTGTTACTGACACGAATGAAACATTCAGAAACCTAAATTTTTCAAGGGTCTCTTCAGTTTTTACGGTTCAGTAGGAACTTCAAAAGCAACCTCGACGGATCTGTGACAAAAACATTTGTGTGGTACATCAAATTACTTAAAAAGCATTTACGTACATCCTTTTCAAAACTAAATGGAGTTTTTTTAATGCTGCCAAACTGAGCTCATATTCTTGTATTTTAAACTTCACGTGGATGTTTAAAATGACTCATATATTCGACTAGCATGAAAATAGTTCCCTTGCTCAAATGTATTTCGATTATTAGAACAAATCTTTAGTGAAGATTAGGCAGAATGAGTGACAACTTGGCTAGGAGAACAAGGACAAGATTGACTGAGAAGGGGTGACTCCAAATGGAATGAAATGAAGTGGCAAGGATTGTTGAAAGAGAAGTCTCCGATGATGGGACGACAAGAGTTTTACGAGAGAGTGAAAGAACCAAAAGTTGAGTCAGTTTCTATTTCTGTTCAGAGGGTTTACAAAATTGAGTCAACCCGACTGACGGAATAGAGAAACATTAATTGCAAACATAATGGGCTTAATGGTTATCTTTCATTGGATGTGCATTCACTCTGCTTCCTCTCAATGGATCGCGTAGTGGAGAGATGGAAACTCCCGAATATATCTATACTTTTTGCATTCGTCCAGAAGAACTTATATTATTATACTATTCAATAATTGCACTTCTTACGGCTTGACTATCTATACCACAGGTTGCGTATGACAGAATTAACTTGCCACGTATACTTTGAAGCATGAAAATACTGTTTCTTGAAAAATAGGATGCTCAAATCTCATCTATATATTCCTGTATCATCATAACCCTATTCTATATTATACCTACACTTGTCCTACGCACTAGTTGTTGGAAGGGGATGAGACTATTGTATTTATTTCAAGAACGGGAGGATGAAAGACGCTCAGGAAAGGAATCTCTTGTCAACGGCTCGCCTCAGTGAACACGCTAAAGACGGAGGAAGTCACCAGATGAGAGACCAATTTGTGAAAAAGAGAAATGGAAAGACTCTCCCATCTTCACATTGCCACTTTCACCATCTTCAAAAATCCGTTGTACTTGTAACACCACTTTCCTTTCCTTCAGGCGGATTCTTTTTCCTTATTTTGGATGCAAATGCACGTTTATATTCTCGTGATAACCCTCCACGCATTGAGCACCCACCCACACACATAACACACTCCTTTTCAATATGTTCCTAAAGGTTGCAAAATCATTTTATTGCCACACAATTGCCACTATGGGAGTTATGTTCTGGGATTCCAGGAAATGGGAGATATTTTCCGTTATTGCTCACACAAGTAACGACCCATCAAAGACATCCTTTCACCTAGTGACATTTTTTGAAGAATCTTTTCCTCTAGTACACAAGAAATCTTACAGAAGCATTATTCCAGATTTTAAAGACTGTTACATCATCAAAAGAAAGTATCCGTTTCAATGTTGATAAACATGATTGAATAAAATCTGTGTTGCATAAACAACAAATGAAAGGGCGTGCTTGAGTAAATATCTAAATTGAAAGTGGTTACTTCCTTTGTACTCTCATCAGTTCTCATTTTGACGATTTGTATTTTGATTTTGTTGAATGTTGTCTTTGAGAAAGGAAGAATCTCCCGATCTCTCATCCGTCTATCCCTTCGTGTCTTTACACAAATTCACCCACCCTAAAAAGCCTTCAGCAGTTTACACACACACACACACATCTCATGCGAAGTGACTGAACAACACCATTCCATCACCAAATCTTCTCACCACCACAGCCACCACTGCATTTCACAACTTTCTCCAAAGTAATAGTTAGGTTTGCTTGCTCTCTCACAGTTGACTCTACTTGGCTCAACACCCACTGGGCTTTTCAACTCACACACACATACACACACCCCGGTGGAGTGATGCTCCTGCAGGGAGATATAACAGCAGCAGGCCCTTTATCTTTTTGTCTTTTGTTAGCATTGGATTTCTTCTCGCTCCGATGCTTTCCTTGTTTTAACTTCGAGAAGAAAGCATTAAATTGCTTTATGTTTGTCTTAACCAAAGAGAGGCTCTTCCTCAGAGATATATCTCTATGTCAGATGAACTCGGCAAAACTACTGAATCGGACATTTCTTAGAAATCCTCATAAGCTGAAGGACTTTCTCATCTAAACTTTCTTCTCGGCACACACTGTGGTGTCTGACGCTCAAATATTTTGAAACGGGTGTGGTTGACAAATCTCAAAAGTTTTGGACACAATTCAACACCGGAGGCAGTACACATAGTCTTTGATCTCTGATGAAAATGCTCAGTCAACCAATTTGTAATTACACAATCTCATAGCTAAACTTTACTCACCAAAGTTAAACATTATTCTTGTACTGGAATTTACTTAATATTGCTGGAGGCTAAGTGTTAATGTTAATATATGAAAAAGAGTTACCCGTTTGCACGAGGCAACACTGATTCTTTCATCTTCCCACATGATCTAAACCATATAAGTGGTTGGATGTGGCTTAATCATTTTTTGACCTACTTGATATTCATCAAGGCTGAAAGTTCTTTGGCTTCATAAAAACCCAGTATAAGTATTAGCCAATTAAAGAGCTAATCAGAGATGAACTAGCGTGACTCAATACCCAAAATCTGCTATTAATTTTCCTAAATCAAAGTAGTTTCAGGAATTACGCATTAACGGGCTACTTCCCATCCGGTTGTTCCTCATAAATCGAGTTATTTCCGTTGTAAAACCGAGAAATCCCTCCTAAATTAAGTTCCGGACATTAGATTTGCCTTTCAGTATCCTCTAGTCCAACGAAATCTGACTTGTGAGTAGACTTTGAAGAGGGATTCTCTCCGAGAGCAGTCAAAAAAGTAATCAAAGGCAAATAAATCAATTTATCATTTCATTTCTGTTTAGATGGGATGAGCAGAAAACTCCGAATCAACTCGCACAAGGATTCTCAGTAAATGGACACAGAAACTCATTCCATTCAACATAACTCATCACTAAATAACTTCGATTTCCATTAGGAATCATATTCCCATTAGAACTCAAATAACGTCTGTGGAAGAGACATGCCGTGGTGTGCACAGTGCACACACCAAACACATCACCAATCTTTCTACATCTCTCTACACATCCACCTTACAAACGAGAGTTCCCTTCTTATGCTAATTCAATGTGGAAATAAGATTACAATCCAGTAGGATGTAGAAATCACGTAAAACGACTGAGGTGGTGACTGTTTGAAGAATAAAATTAGTGGCCATGAAGAGGAAGGAAATGGACCAACTACCGAAGCTTCCATTAAAAAGTAAATGCACGGAAATGTTGCTTTATTTCATTAGAAGTTTTATCTCTACACATTCCATGTTGACTTCAGATGACACGGACTTCAGTGCACCAGTTGTTCAATCTATTTCATCATTTCTAACATACGAGTATAAACGAGTTTCAAATCCTTGCTCCTTCATCTAATTATCTCCCCAACTTCAGATATACGAAGGCCAAGCAGGAAGGACGACAAGAACCCTCGTGGAATTTCCCTTTAATATTTAGCTCACTACTTTCTCTCTTCATATTCACAAACGCATACGCTGTTCACTACGGTTTAACCCAGAGGAAATAGAGTTACACAAGAACTCGCAATTTTTTTCCATCAACATTTCCTTCATTACACAAGCTGTCGTTATTACATTCTCTTAACCAATCATCTTCGATTCTAAACTTTCACCGTTTCTTCCTATTTCGGAGCTACTTCGTAAGAGTCTTCCATAAATGTAATTTCCATCTCACCTCTCCCGTTCATCTAGAATGAATCTGGACTATCCTCTTCATCCGAATTCAAGGTTGTTTAACTCAAATAGAGAAAT
>JAQGAB010003202.1:0-10057 GCA_034696565.1 Isotomurus graminis
AAAATTTCAGAAATGATAAGAAATGTTTCAAAAATTTAAAACAAATGAAAATTTCATGGAAATCGGGTGGGTGGCACGTGGCCCATTGTTACCCGATTATATTATAGGGTTCACTACATCGCTTCTACCATGGCGATTTTGTGGCAAGAACCGGAACGGAGGAAGTTTATCCGATAATAGCTGTATAGAGAATCAATTGATGACGTAGGAGGACATCCCCAATAAAAAATTACTTTTTTCGCCAGAGGAAAGCACGTTTCTTGGATTAAATACCCGTGGAGAGAAAACTTAAAAATAGATACTTATTATACTTAATCATCAGTCTACATAACTCGGGGTGGTAAATTGATTGAGATTTCATTAAAATAAAGCAAGTAATCTCTTGCAAATACGCAAATACTGCACTGGATTGAATGCCTTGGAATAACCATGAGTAAACATGGACCTGCTTTTCATTTACATGTAGTGTAGGTAATCACACCCTTTTTGTGTTTAAAATAAAAGTGAGCTTTTAAGCTGCAATAAATCAGTATTGCAGAAGATCACGTGGCTGATTTAATGAGTTTCAGGTATATCTTGTTGGCAGAATTGTGCATGGTTGTATATAAGATGCACATTGTACTATCTGGACTTGTATTTTGTATATACTGTCACGGGTTTTAAATCCTGGAGTCATTGTGCTCTCCATTTCTCAGGAATCCCTTTTTATGGATAAAATGACAAACTTTCAGGTGACTGATCTGATGCGCATTTGCCTTTTTTGATAGAAGCAGAAACAAATAACTCTTCGTGGTTTTTGTCTCGTGGTTTTACATTTTCAGTCCTAATGTAGACTTTAAACTATAATAGAAACAAACAGAGAGAGGCACGGATTCTGGAAATCCCTGATGGAATGAGCAATCTTAGTAAAAACAACAGGACACTTATTGCCAAATCCTAAGCAGAAGTTTAGTCATTCCCTGCAAAACAATACATCTGGATGGAACAATTGTCTGTTCGAAAGGCACTACGACCGCGTGAATAATCTGTCATGGATTATCCAGAAGAGATGTGAATTAGAGAAAAAGTCTCCAACCAACAATACAACATATCTTTGTTAGGTTCGTCTCATCTCCTTGTATCACGTTTTTTGCTCATTTTCATACTCTTTTGGAGGCGTTTTTTGCTCTTTATCTCTCAGAGTTCTAGCTCTGTTTTGTAAATGCCGAACCTTAGAAAACGTGAATCCTGGGCATGTGGTTATAAGCCTAAACTGAGTACACGTAGCAATCTATATGCCTATATATACCCTTAATAAATAACAACGAAAGGAAAAATCACTGTTTCACTTATCGTACTTAAACGATCTTTCAATAATGAGCTTTGAGATGGTTTGTTATTGGCCTGGGATAAAAAAGTATTCAAAGATGAATGAAGTTTGTTTTGTCTTTCACATGCGTCTTTCTGGCTGGAGAAGATCAAATGTTGGATGTTAATCATGTAGTTCGTATTGCTTATTGCATAATTCTTATGAGTCATGACGGGTATGATTCATGACAAAGAGGACATGAGCAGAGATTACAGAGAGAGATTTAAATTTAAAGTTGATGGAGATGCGTGGAATAATTCCTTATGCCTGCGAATGTAATCTTATAATGGTATGCTTGTTACTTCGGAGATTAACGGTGGCAGGTTAAATCTCGATACCTAACAATACTTTCGGGTGGATGGTGAAGGCTGAAGTTATTTTAAGTGAAAGAATGTCGGTTTCTTTGTTTTTCTTGGAGGAGCTCACCGGGATAGAAATGAGTTTATGCATTCACTTTATACGTTGATTAATGCGTGTAAAGTCATTTTAAAATGCGTAGAGACTGTGTGTCTTGTACTGAAGCAATTCTCAATTGTACGGGATATGTTTGGGGTTTCATTAATCTCTATGAAATATGAGGTACACACAGATTCGCTTCATAGTTCATACCTAATTATGTCACTCTGGTTGGAAAACACACGGAGTTTTCTCGTAGTGTGTGACATTCGAAGTGTCACAGACACAAAACTGAAAGCCGGTTTATTACCCGGTGCTATGTGTCAGAAATAAAGCCAGTATTTCACTTGAGGCTGGAAAGCATCCATGTCTCTCTTAAACCTACAAGAGTATACACACCTACATTTTACAACAAAGTTCAGGAAGTAGTTCAGAGGACTCGAGTCTTAAAAATCAGTTTCAGGTCTTTAAGGAATAAAAACCAGGACACCATTTGTGTGCTTTGCTTGCAACTGCAAGTCTGAAAGCCATAAGAAGGAGTATACATTAGAGACCAGTAGCAGCACCCAGTGAACAAAAAACGTGGAGATTTCTTCATGTGACAAGATTCATGCTCGCTTTATTGCATCCACAAGTACACATAGGAAAGACATAGGAAGGAGTAGACTGGGCTTCTGACGTCCAAAAACTTTTCCGGTTCTTCCTTATTTCCCCAGATTGAAAAGCATTTTGGCTTCTTTCCCTTCTTCATTTCTATCCAGCAATCTTTCCCTGCTTGTACCTTTCTCACCCCACATTCTTCTAGAACTTGCTGTGAATGTTGATAGCTCTCTTGGATTTTGGCACGTTTGACTTAAAAGAATCAAGCTAGAACACTTATAGAGATCTTGAAATAAAGAAAAAATCCTGATGCCTGATATGATATAAGCTCCAAGTTTTTTTCGAACAAATGTCTTGCTCTCGCAAAGTAGTCAGTGACAGATGGGAAGTGGCAAGCTATCCCGAGTTGAACGAAAGATGGTGAGAATAACCAATTTGGCGTTCCCGAACCATTCTTACAGCCATTCATCACATTTGTAGGAATATACAAACTGTAGGTATTTGGAGATTCATTTTCCTTGGAGAATTTGAGAAATCGGTAGTGTGAAATGGAAATTGCAGTGCATTGTTGCACGTTGTTATTACGATATCACAAAAGATGGATCACAGGTGCTTGATTGCACCTTACATTTCCTTTTTGTAAAGCCTGCATCAATAATCGAGTGAATGTGTATTGTAGATGCTTCGATTGACGATTGCATCGATTCTTCTGGTGACTTTGGCCTACATGATTAGCCCGCAGATGTAACAAAATTACAATAATGTTACTGTTTAGCGTGCAAGAGTGTACTTTTTGCCCTTGCTTGAGTTACAATATGTTTTAGAGTTTTGTACAAGAGGTTTTCTCATGAGAGGTACACAGTTTGCTTTTTGCTTTGAGTTTCCAACTTCGTGTGCATAATTTGTGCATAAAGCGCTTATTATGTGTGACTATAATGAACGATATTATGCTAGATTAGCATCGACATCAAATTGGACCGAAACAATACAGTAAAAGTACAATTTTTGCATGTAATGTAATAATAATACTTGAATAATCTTAATTTTATATCTCCTGAAGGTAGCGTTGATTAAACGCATAATCAATCATTTCTTAAGCCATTTAGGTACACTTGAGTTGTCCTTGAATTAGTCTAAAATGTGTACCAATTTTAACTCGGCTTACTGTAGAGCAGTTTGTATGATCATAAATGGGATGGGATAACATTGACACAATTTAGAAACAAAAGTGTAAGAGAATGCAGTCTGTGTTAAGACGTTAAGATGTTAATAGTAATAGTGGCTAACAAGACTGAGCATAGGATCTTGTGTGTGTGTGTGGATGAAAAGTTACGCAGCAAAGGATTCACACTGCATAGAAATGCAGTAATCCTATTATTTAACTGAATAAAAATGCTTGCAGTTCTTGTGTAATTCAGTGGATCAATCATTACAAACTATTATCACATTATAAATCTAACAGAAAAGGGAATGCCGAGGTAGCTGGGTTGTTAGATGTTAGGTTGTATGTGCACGTGTAATTGTGTTTTGTATTTGTTTGAGCGATTATAAATTAACATCTAAATGGACTTTGATTAGGTGGGTGAAAAAATTACTCTATTTGCATTATCTCCATTGGCTTGTTTGGGATCTTTAACAACTTTGTCCTATGAAAAAGAACGAGTGTGGGTGAAGCCATTATTCATTGTCCGTGGTCAATATCTAGATGGTTAATATTCGCGTGGCATGCTTATATTATGCAGTTTGCATGTAGTGAACTACTAAGTTGTAATATATAATAGGGCAGTAGAATAAGGCTAGGTCATAGGGTAGGTTTAAAATGTCAATATTTACTCGTTGCCAAATCAGGTTGAAGTTGACATGACAGGATATTTGTATTATTTACAGAATCGATTTAAATTCCAAACCACACAGAAGTCAGTCAGAAGATTCAGGTCAGTCTTCAATTTCTTTTTGTAAGCTCGAGTGTCTATCGTACTTCAGATATTAATAACAACGGCGATTAGCGTTACTATATGTGGTATTGAGATAAATGTAAGGAAGGCTGGTTGGAATTAAAAGTGTAATGGAGAGGGTTACACGCAGATGCCAATGATCGTAGAGAGATGACAGCAAGCAGTGTTTAGTAGAATTTGTTGATATTTTAGTAAGATGCATTTACATTAGTAAATCAAAGCCACTATTTAAAATGCAGGGTATGTCATTCACTGTCATTTGAAAGCATTAAATATTACCTTACAAGGCTTCCTACATTTAAGAGGAAATTGAAAGCGTACACATATTCGGCTTAGCCAAGCTTGTCAATGTTAAAAATGGTTGCATAATGATAATGCATTTTTGCGTTTAGAAAGAGAAATGCAATGACAAATTGTCTTTTGATAATTTAAATGGTTGAGATTTAGTCATGGGATGAATTTCATCAATCTGCAAGCTACCTGTGTGCGTGTGTGGCTCTTTTAAGCTTATTTACTATTGACTATCTATCTTGCAACATGCCAACGACTTGAATAGGGGTTAAATGTTTTGCTTAATCATTGGATCGAATTGATTACTAAATTGAAGAGTGCACTTTCCGAAGAATTTTAAAGAGGAAGGATGGTTTAGGTTTAAATTTTAAAAGCCAACAGTGCAGAACTGTGTCTGGCAAATAATTATAATTTGAATGTGGTTAATGTACATAAATAATGACTGGGGATGCTACTGAACTGCTGCTACGTTTTCTTTGAAATGTCATGCTATCCTCCGTCATTGCCTGAAGTTGAGATAGTGAAATGTAAAATGGGAGTGGGAGGTTGTGGTAGGAATTATGGCGTATTTTGGGGATGAATAGAGTAGTGTGGCTTTACTTGTGTCACAGTTTCTATTCATGGGGATAATCCTTCTGGGGCTTGGGCGAAGTGATAATTAATTAGTTTTTATAGTCGTTCTGTAGAAGTCTGTGCAGCACTGTGTAGCGATTTAATGCTGTGAAAGCCAGTGATAAGTCGTATTGATTTCTGTGAAACGGATCTAAGCTGAAAGTAATTTAGAATTGAGGGAAACTTCGCTTTAGTGAGATACACTTCTTAAGGAAGTAATTTGGTTTATATTGGGAATCCTGTACGTGTACTTATGTAATTAGCGAGATGAGGCATTTTGGGTGGATGGAAATAGAACTTTTGCTTGTTAGTTTTAATCAGCGAATTAATAGGCATCTTATCAGCTTATATAAGAGTGTTCTACCGATAATCCTGAATGATCATGAGGGCCGTTCCTACAGATGACAGAGGGACGGATGAAATGGTAAAATGGTGATGATGGTAATTAGGATTAGCGAGACTTGGCTGGGTAAATATAATTTTGTTTTGTTGACAAAACTTGACAGACAATGGGAGGTCCAGTGAGACACGACATTGTCATAATTGCACATATTTAAATTGCCTTATTCACGTTAGGTAGCTGTAAAGTTCCTTTAGGCTTCTCTTTAATACGACATAATAATATAATTATGAAGGCGATTCTTTGTATATAATTTAAAGAAGAAGTACTCCACAGCGTATACCGTGTCATTGTCTTCAGAGGTATTGAAGCAAAAAGCTGTTTATGATATTAGTCGGGTTTACAATGTGTTAGTTGTGGTTCAGAAACGTCATTAAAATTCTTGGTGTTATAATGGAGAGTGGAAGTAAGTCACCATCAAATTACCTCATTACCTCAAAAAGAGTTTAATGTCAGCAGTAAACTCCTTTTAGAGGTTAACGAATTCACGATGCTATTATTTAGACAGGAGCGGCTGAGGATGAAAGTTATTGCATAATCGTAATCTCATCTTCTTGTGATAAGCAGGGGTAACTGTTGTTACCCCTGCAGTGGTGAGTTATTAAGGTAGTGTGGTGTGAAGACAAAGGACATAAGGGATCCTCCCACTAATTGTAATAATGATGATGGATGATGATGATTTGGGATGCATCTGAGGTAGCATGGCTTCTTGGCTGTCTGTCTGAAGTCTGAAGATAAATGCAATGAAGGTGAGAGACGCACTAATCCCTTTTGGTGTCGGCATTGGTTTGTGTTTTAGGCTTGTATGACATCTTCTACATTGCGCAAATGAGACAATAACTTAAATAAATAAATTGGACCGAGTTTTGGTGTGGTTTTAAATTGTTTCTTGTGCCTGTTAAAAATTACGAGCTTTACATATTAAGTTGCAACTCTCATATGTAGATTTCTAAAAATCGCTTGACACGTGCAATTGTTGTAAAAAGTATGAAATGTCCGAACTGTGTATTATACCTAACCCAATAGAATGTTAAACTGTCAAATATGCTGCCTCTGTTGGAAACTAGTTTTGGTCAATGAATTATGCTTCGCAAAGCGACTTGAAAGTGACATGAAGATGACAAGCAGAATGACAGCACAGCACAAAGAAGTCTTTAGTCATTACAAGAAGAAGATTCATCAAGATGTACATCATGTTTGTTAAACTGACATATTTTATTATAATTTTAATAGTCAAGTGAGTCAAGCCCATATCTTTGCAAGTAAGGCATAATAGAGGACAGTCACAGGACTAGGGTGTGTTTGCAGTTAGTTTGTTCAGGTGCTGTCAAGTTATAGCGAATGAATGACATGACTTTAATTGAACAATAAATAAATACGTGGATAAAGCAATCAATTAATATTCAGAGTTTCGACATTATAGCGTGTTTCATTTTGATTTGCAATTGTGAAGCTTGTAATAATATTTAAAATAAAGTGTCCTTCTCTGGCTTAATTTGTGAGGCTTTACGAACGAAAAGAGAGTTTATAGATGGAGCATACTTGATTGTAATGCATTAAGTGGATAATGGTGAATACTACTTGTTGAACATTCAATAAAGTGATTTCACTTCAGTTGGTGTATGTATGGTGTTTGCTCATTAGATGTAATGGTTTGAGGCAACCATCTCCACATTATTGCAAGTGAGTACTTAAAATAATTGTGAATGTATTGTGCATGAATTCGAAGCGGAACTTTGGTTGGATTTCTAAGAGCGTGTTTAAATGATGATCACATTATAAGGCCATGATACTTGGCCTGATGTATTTTACTTATTGTGCTTAATCATTTAAGTTGAATAATCACAAAACTGGAAATGATGAGCAGGTATTTGGAGTGAATGAAGGAAACAAATAAATGGACAATAAATAAAATTCGCAATGTCATGACCGACCTTTTGAATGAAACCTCATTTTGTTGGATAAACTTTAGGTTGAATTAAAATTCGTTAACCTCTGCTGGATCTTCCATTGAATGGAGTTTTATGATAGGTCAAAGTCAAGGTTAAAGAGTGATATCTTTGAGGTGGATTTTTTGCGGTGCTGAGCATTCTAATCGCGTATCCTGAACTCCAATTATTATGCTGCTTGTATTTATATGTGCTTGTAGTTGATGGCATATGAATCAATTGATAAACTCTTTGGTATATACTATAGATTGAATGCCCACGCATAAGATAATTTTTATAGTGGACTGTCAAGTTTAATAAGTCGTAAATGGAATGTGTGGATGTTTTAGTCCAGATATTTTACATGCTCACAATGATGTTGATATAATATAATTTGTGTTTTGTGTATTCATGTTGACAACATGACAATTGACAAACAACATTGGGTGCATCAATATTTAATGTTTCACTTGTTTTTCAGTCATCAGTCTCCCCGATAAGAGCTTAAGCGTTATTATGTTGTGGTATAAAATAGCAAGTACATTCTGAGGTCAGTTGAAGTATTGAACACGGTTTTTATCAACTGAAGATGTGATCAGGTGATTTAAATATTATTGCATTTGAATACAATTTTAGTTTTAATCACTCAATTCTATCTGGTACTTATGTAGCAAACGTTGGTATTAGTTTTGGTGGAATGAAAAACCAATTGAAAATAGATAACATGAAGAATATTGACACCTTGAGTTTTTGATTTCCAAAGAATGATTGCAGAAGGTCAGGATTTAATTCTAAAAAGGGCTTGTGTAGTCAAACAACGACAGATGCACTTGTAAAAGTAGAAAGGATGTACTTTATACAGAGTTCACATTTGTTCAAATATGCTTGGATGCACATAATGTTTATTTCATAATAAAGCATGTTGAAGTTTCACGGAGATGCTCTTGTTATGTTGCTTATATTATTCACTTAATTCAAAGTCATTCGAAAAGCCAAGTTTAGAATAATTCTGTGTGATACCATGCTACCATTAAATTAGCTTGTGCAAACACACCATTTGCGTCAGACAATCTGTTTGATTATGATTGAGTCTATTCACTTGTCGAGTGAATGGGAGAAATATTATGTAGTTTATGTTGTAAAATACCATAGGATAATCTTTAGGATTAATGTGAAAGATTCGCAGAACACTTCAATTACTTTGAGGCAGGTGCAATTGAAAGGCAATTTGTTGCCGCTACATCACTGCGTAGATGAATCTGGAGGATTCTGGTTAAACTGACATTGGATAGTTATCCAGAGGACAAATCACGATTTCCAATAATTTTGGATTCACAAGTTTTAGCAATTTATAAATGTAGATAGCTGTTTTTATAAATGCGAGAGGAATTGTATTTAGTTCTCTAGAGTAAGCTTCAAAATGGGTTTCCGTTTAAATATCTAAACCTCATTCATAACTTTATTTCTATGAAATGAATCTCTAATGGAATTTCACTTCTGAGAATTGAAGAACACAATAATAACGTGTATGAATGTGATTAATTCATCACAATATTTTTGTAGTTATAAGTGTATCACATCTCGCATTCTCGTGAATTCGTAGACAATAAAGTTGGTCAGATTTCTCTGACGTATGATGATGCTTTCGTGACTTTGCAAACGCAAAGGATGGTTTGTTACACAACAATAAGTGTCATTGAAACTGATGGCTACACAATTGAATTAGTGTATTTTTCAATGTTGCATTAAGAGTAATGACTCGTGTGTTTGTTATGAAATTCCAGCCACTAGTGATGCTCGAGTCGTGCAAATTCATAATAATGTTGTCGCTAGATTCAAACTAGAATGAATGTTTGGTTTTATTGCAAATTTATTGTGCAACTACGTACCATCTTGATACTGACAGAGTTCAGTACATCTTATAGACCCATCTAAATGCAACACAAAGTGCAAAATTGCACAACCTGAATTAATGCTCCAATTAAATTAAATTTAGTTTTTGTGATGACGCCAATAAAAGTCTGGTGTGGTATTGTTGGAGATGTATACGGACTTTGTATTATGTAAGAATTAAGCATGTAAGCTATCTTAACAATTTAGAGAGATACATGCTATCTGGCAGTGTGTACATCAACACATGGAAAAGTACTTACAGCCCTGTGCAGGCGCAATATTAATAAATTAGCACAATTAGTAAATAGCAAAACTCTTTGCACAGATCGTTAGTTGATTTTGAAGTTCCAGGCTCAAGAGATGTAGTACATCTGCAGAAGAAATGATGTAAGAAAAGATATTGTACGAAAAGCAAAAAGTAGAATAACAAACAAATGCCAAGAGAGAATGAGGTCATGTTAAGCCTCATTTTGCGGGATGAATTTAGCGAACCTCCTGTCAACGTAATTTATTTTAAAGAAGATTTGTTCCCGTCCTTCACCTACAATTTCAAAACTGATATGTTCAATGAGCCAACCTGGATTGTTTCCATTATCGATTCGATGCGCGCATGATAATGTTTCCATGCACTATA
>JAQGAB010003203.1:0-10056 GCA_034696565.1 Isotomurus graminis
TACGCTTTATTATAATTAAGCTTTTCTGATGAAGCCGAGTTGGTTAATCCGGTTGATTTATTAGGTTAATTAATTAGTTCGTGGTTCAATGTGCATTATGAAAGGAATAAAAGAATTTAGTACTTATCATTTCCTTCAATATAATTAGCTTCGTCAAATAAAAAAATTTAGCCTTTGGCGTGGTGGACAAAGAGTAAAAATACAATTTTTCCAAACCAAAGGTCTAGTCAACTACAGTCAACAGCAATTCTTACCGCAGCGATATCTCAACGCTCACACCCACAGGTTTTTATTTTTTCGTTAAAATCTCTGCAAAGTTCTGCATCGAGTGGAGATTCGTTTCACCAGAAAACACTACCATAACTTTCCCACATGCTCTTCTATTCAACTTGACTACTTTTTACGCTCAAAAGACACGTTCACATCACTTAATTTCACATTGCATCTCATTGATTCCCCTTTCCAAGCTAACGACAACTAAAGAGGAAGGAAGTGAACCGACGAAGAAGTAATGTTGTGAATGACAATGAGTACAAAAGGTTGCCTATTCCCACCAAGTGGATCCCTTGATTATTCTAATCTATTAACAAAATGCTAGTGTAAAAACACATTCGAATAAAAATAAGAAGGTCCATTCAAATTTTATTTCCCATGCAAAAGTGATTGCCACTTTCTTCTTTGGCCTTCAACATATATGCAGTCTAGCGGACCGTTTAAGTTTAAGTAGGCACGAATGGCGAGAAACCTCACATGATTTGGTTGTGAAACTAAAAGTATGTGAGGATGAGAAACCAGAAGAAGTGAGAATGTGTGTCCTGATTCTCAAAAGGCACATTCAAAATTGGCATTCGAAAGAAGGAATTGTTCGAGCAGGAAAAATAAATGGGAATTTATGCCTTATACTCTAAAAGAGAATAAATGCTTGTTTTTTCCCTCGTCTGGTGAGAATTGAGAATCTGATGAAAGGATAGGACTTGTAACGACTGACTTCTCAGATTTATTCATACACACACTAGAATTTTAGAAGTGTCGATACGCAAAGAAAAGATGCGTGCGATTCATAAGATATGATGCGCTTATTTGCTTTCTAACTTTCACCGAGTGTTTTTCTCCCATTATATTTCTCCTTTCTCCAAAGATATAGACGAGTGAGTCGTCATCAATATGTACAGTCAACAGTATCGCATGTCGCATACACTTTTTATATATACGATTTGTTTGCTACCAAATTCAACCTCACATCGTTTCTTCGTCAACAAAGCTACGAAGCAGCGTTCTTTTGTGTGCGGATGGATTTCATTGTATGCCTACAGAAGGAACGAAAACTAATGCAATAGATATCGTCGTCACTTCACTCCGAATTTCCATTTAACTCGTTGACACCCGTTTCCTCTATCATTTCCACAGATTATTTATCTTAAAGACGCTTTCTCAGTTCCATTTTATTGTTGGGTTTATACCAACTGACAGTATCTTGAGAGTGTCATTTCTTGGATTTTTGTGTTCACTTTACCATATAGAGATTCTGAAAGATAACTTTCTTCCGTTGAGATTTCTTGTTTTATTATTGCAGCAGAATTTATCTTTGGTTCGAGCATTTACTTTGGTTCAGTTCAGTAAGTGTACTGTCAATTTTTCGTCCAGTAGTCTAGCAAAGAATATTATCATTCGAGATGAGTAGTAACTGCGAATCCTTTGTTATGTCTATAACTCTTCCACAGTGCTCCAGAATCCAATTAAGAAGCTGAGGTCTAATAAAGAAATAATAAAGTTACCTAATAAGCTTTCAACTAACATATATAGCATTTGTAGGCCTTCACTCTACAGCATTCACTTCCTTTGTACTTCACAACTTTCATGACAAATAATATTTGATACTGTGTTGGAAATATTTCGCGTTAATACGATAGAATCTTTGTATGCAGGAATAATTCATGCCGCCGAAAGACATGACTTCATTTGAAATAAGGAAATAATACGAAAAGATATTGCATAACTTTAGAAGAGAGATTCTTTAGGAAAGAATTCCAGTTTAAGAGTTATCCCAGCCGAGGGACAAAATTTTGCCGTGAACAAAAGCAGAAGATGAAATGAATGCCACGGTTGGCAGCCAGTGGTTGTAGAATATTATGAATTACACACAATACAATTTGCACAATAACCACCACTCGCAGTGACTGTCTGTGCTTTGGTTACTCGTTGGTTTTGCTTTCTCTTCCAAAGAATCTAAAGATGAAACCAGAGAATACAAAGCTACAGACTCAAAGCAACATCAGAGATTTCCATTTGTACCAATAATACCACACGTTACCCCCGTATTCTCGCTCGTCTTTACCCGTTTGCATGACTTGTTCCATGGATCGCTTGGTTTGCATGAGTCGTAATGTCTTTTAGAGTAAGTCTATAGGAAGAAGTGGAGGAGTAAAGTTTCGAAAACTCTATGAAACCAATCTCTTGAGAGAAAATGTGGAGGAGCAGACCATCTTTGAAATCTGAGTACCATTTCCACCACCACTGAAGCTGGTGAAACTGGTTGATATTCTGACCAGCCAAGCCAAAAACACTGCAGGCGCTGCTGACACTGGGTATTCTAAGTTATTAAATTGTCTACAGTATTGGTGGTCATGTATAAGCACTCAGCTTGCTTAAAGTATATATGTAAAACATTTTTAACTATAAAGAACCAGTGCAACGAAATAATCTTCGTATTTTAGTTATTATCAACCCTCAGGCTACTCTAGTATTTTAAGTAATATAAAAAACTCTTTTCTGTATAAACACCATTTCATAAATGAGGAGAAAGCTGTCTGGTATTTACTGTTAATGTAGATTTTTACAAAGCTTCTGATTCTATGCACATCTTGTGCAGCAATTCAAACAAGCCTATAAGAGAATGAATTGTTCTCTGTCTATAGTACTATATAATACGTATAAGAGTCTATAAGATCGGTACTGTAGTTGAATGTCATGCTGTTACGTAGACTCGTATGTAATAATATTCTTGATTGAAACGTGTGTGAATTTGTGTGAGAAGGACAGGCGTTTCTCAGAAAGCTTTCTGTATTTACCACTTTACAAAGAGAAATACAAGGGGAGAACTACAAAGCTATATATGAACTTCAGAGAAATCTAAGACGAAGACTTCTTCGTGCCTTGATCAGTAAGCAAACCTAGCGAGTAGAATTAATGGACGCTGTGACTGGAGACTGCTTTCTCCGCGGTAAAACGTACAACTCGTGCTGCCAGTGAAAGAACCATCCTGTTTTTGGCAAAATTGCAAACTTGGGCCACTTTAAATTTGCATGACTAAGTTAGGAGGAGAGAGAGAAAGAGATCAAGTCAACGGTTACTTTTGATCTTCATGGCTCATTCATGGAAGCCACATAGAGAGTCAGTAGTGAGCAATAGTATTCACCAAACTATACATCCTCCTACTTACAACTTACACACATACAGCCTTTTACTTTCAAAGTACGTGCAGGACAAACACAGAACATTCATTTCTGTTGGCACAACTTCCTCACTCAAACCATCTCTTCCTTCCGCACCCAAAAAAGTTTCGTTTTAACTTTTTCTCTTTCAAAAACTGGATTTGATCTTATCCATCTAAAATGGAGAGAGTTTTATGCTCAAGGAAAGGATGGTATTGAGAAAGTATCCGCATTTCAACGAGGAAATGCTGGCAAACAATTGTGAATTTACAACTTGGGAAAAGGAAAGCCTGTGGCTGTGACTTTTACTTACTGTTTATGAAATGAAATAAACTTTTTTCTAGACTTCCGGTGGTTATAATAAATTTAAAATGCCTCAATAAAAAGCACACATACACACAAACATTCATCAGAGAATATTTAGAGCTCGTCGGGTACTAAGGTATGGTATGCAGTTTTTAGAATCTCCTTTACATTTCTTTTTTCAACTGTTTCCTTCCTTTAAGACAAAAGGAAGTTGGGAAGGCGAAGCTTGCAAATTCCTCGTATTACTTCACGTTTCATAAAGTCAAGTATACGAGACATGTTACGAATGAATTTCTCCAGTAGAGATAATGTAATGTTTAGATAAGAAAAACAATTTCTCTAGAGATGAAGGATCATATATGCTTTCCTTGCTGTTGGTTCTTCCTTGTACTGTATGTTTGTATGCGTTCTCGTTGCCAAATCCCACAACAAGCCTTCCGTTCACCGGAGTTTGTTGGTGAACCTGGTAAAAGAACCTTACACAGCAGGATTCTTGTGAATTGCTTGTTTATTGCGATTCGTATCAAGAGTAAAACTGTTTGTACGGACAACGGGTGTTTAAAGGAAGTCACAAAATGTCGTACTGCTCGACTGTCCAACTTTTTTCAATCAAAAATTTCTTAGACTTTTTTCTTCAAGAAGAAAAAAAGATTACCTCTTGGTACTCTCAATATCACGAAATACTTGCAGAGTTTGATCGAGTGACAGTTTAAGGACTTTTTGGACAAAACTCTTCGTTTAATAGGGGAAGGAATAAGACTTTATTCTTTTCTAGTCTAGGCTTGAGACTCTAGACTAGTATAAGTCCTTCCTAGTTCTCCAGTTGACTCTCCATCTCCTATAAAGCGAGACACTTGTGATCATGAAATATACCTTTTCCATTATGTCCTTCTGTTTTGCTGAGTTACAAAAGAACAAGATTTCCTTCTGTGTTTTACCTCTTCCTGTTCACTACTTCCGTGCTAAGATTTGCTTCATTCTTTGAACGAGCACTCTTGTTTTCTTCTCCTTGAACCAGATTGTTTGTCATTTGACATGACTCCAGAACAAACAGTTTTGTTGGAGTTAAGTCTGACTGCACAATGCACCGGAGAGAGAAATGATTTTATACAGTCTGAAAGAAAGCCCAAAGAATGTGTGTCTGTCACAGACAGGATGAAATATATTAGCTATATTTACCCACATCATGAGATTCATCCTTTGAACTCACCACCCAAAATTCTTTCTGGATCATTTACTCACTGCATTAGTACTCTTAGAAGCTTCACAAAGGTATAAATTGTATAGGCACTACAGCCTAATAACTCAAACCGTTGTGCCTTCGATTTAGTAGTAGTAGTAGGGAAATTGTTTGAAGTAAAGCATTTTTCCTCAATGGAGACTTCCCTCACATCTCATGACAATTTCACAGCAACACATCCCACTTGCATGGGTTTTGCTTTTTCCCCGTCACTGTGAGTGACATGCAGATACTTTAATAAAGACATCTCCTCATCCCTCTGTCTTAAGAAAGTGTATACACCTCAGCCATCATTCTCATTGCTCAAGAGAATCATAAAAGATAAAAGCATAAAAGTGCTTTTGCCTTCTATCTCTTTCTAGTTGTGTGATATCATCTCACTAAAATTCTTACACATGAAAAGTCACACACATGACAAAGCAAACGACAAGAGACATTAAAGCAAAGTAGAGGCAGGTGAAGTTTGTGAAGTCGCAAGAGATCCGGGCAGTTGTCTTACCCACTCATCCATCGTGGTTCCTTTAACACTAACTACCACAGTGTGTAAAATGTGTAGGCAGCTGAAGAGCCCACGGTGGTGTCATCAAAATGGCAAGTGAAGGACAGACTTTTATTTAACTCTAGTAACACTCAAAGGCTTTTCTTCTTAAGAAGAATAAGCAAAGGTGAGAACTCCTTTTACTTAAAGGAAAAGGATTCCATCATCATCACCATCATCTGTAGTATATACATTTAAGGCCAGTTCTGACTATACTTTCACTATACATTCATTTCATCCATACTCAAATGATAATAAAAGAAGAAACACACGAGAGAAGAGCTTTCAAAGCTTTGCCTTTCTTTACTTTTCATACTATATACACACATACACACATGCAAAGTCTTTTTATGCACACACGTTCTGCTGATAACATGACTTTTCTGTTACGAACTACTTAAAGGAACTCTGTAGTGACTGTAGTACTACCTTTCATCCCTTAGCCTAATGTTATTTTTGAGAATTTAGGACACACTGACAGATCTGTCTTACAGTAAAGAAGAAAAGTTGACTCAACTCAACAACTGCATTAAGTTATGACATCTTAAATCCCTTTTTACACTTGCTCCATTTAGTTTTCTCCGGAAAAAGAACATGGAGAAAGTAGTCACATCATCGTTGGGGTGTTCACTTGTACTTAATACTTCGGTGTGGTACAACGGACAACTAGAAGTATATTTGAACAGAAAGGTACTTTACACTATTTCCTTTGGTATATCCTCATCACGTACTGGATATAGGATTACTTTATCAGGAAACCTTTCTCCACAGATTAGCTTTCATTCAGAGAAACGTAGAACATGAAAAACCCAAGAAAACCAAGAGTTACTCGAGTGGGTGGTGCTGAAGTTGGAATCAAAACTTTAAAGGGATTCTACATCTTAATCTGTCACTTGATAAAAGACTCCGTGTGGTACCTAGAGAGATTTCTTGGAACTGATTTACGTTGAATGAAGTAGCCTCCTTTTGCTTGTAATGTATTAAGAATCGAACCATAATTTAATTCTGAGCGACTTGGAATCTACATCGTCAACATCAAGAATAGATATAAATACATTCGCCTTGCGCAATCTTCAGTTAGCTGTCATCTTTCATACAATTTGAATATCTATACCAGCAATTTTCATTTGCCAATAAAAGTCATCGGAAGTTTTTATTCTTTTTTGGTCTCAGCTAAATGTATTCAATGAGGCGGATCATAATTTTTGATAGATTTCTTGAAAACAAATCTCCTTTATTCGCATTCCTAATCTGCTGACTTGACTCTCCGATGGGATGAAACGATGAAAGCATGAAAGGCACTAAGGGAAAAGAAGCCTTTCCTCCTTCCATCCGTATCTCATCTCTTAGAACGCATTAATCATTTCTGCCTTCATAAAAGTCATCAGTTCCTTCGGCTTTACTCACATTCAGCCCATTAGACATTCTGTTTGTGACGTTCTTCCTTCTTAGCATGTGGATGATGTTCTCTCTTAACATGATCTTCCTCGTCACACTCTAACTCAACACTAGATTATTTGCATTTCTACTCATGCACCCATTTGGCTTCTGTCTTCATTACAAAGCAACTACTCTTTAATAATGCCCGCTTACCAATGAATTTATGCCGATGAATTATTCTCTTTGCAAGTGAAATGAGCCTGATGATGAAGTATTAATTATTTGCTTTGCATTGCAGTGCTGGGGAAAGAGTATTGTTCAGGATACACAGATTCATTTGGAAAATGGAACACAGGGTTTTACTGTCCGCCGGAATCTCCGGATAGTCCAATTGTGTACTGTTGTGGGAGTCCGGAAACCAAGTATTGTTGTACTGGAGTAAATATGACCGTACCTACGACCAACACTTACAATCCGAGACCTTCCTACGTGGAGATGGAGACCGAGATCGAGATAACCAATGATTACGTCCCAGCCGGCCCAACAATAGACATAGGAAGGTTGTTACTAATATAAGATTGAATTTAACGTAATCTTGAAGGTGAAATAGAACTCCTAACACATTTGTATCTGTTCCAGGAACTCATACATAGCAGCAGTAATCGGAGGCCTAGTGACCGTAGCAGTTGTGATGACTCTAGTCTCTTGCTTTTACTGTTCGTGTTGCGTGTTGTACAAAAAACGGAGAGTCCAACTGCCCGGAGGTAATAAAAATAAGGAGAAAGCAAGCAGTAACACACCGCGAAACTCTCACTCACTCCCTACAACGTATCATTTTGTAGTGGAGTCTCCTGTACAACCATCAATAAGATTTGATTTACGAGGCCTAAAGTATCAATTCATTTAGTCATGAAAGTGAGCTGTTTGTTATGTGAGGCTTTCACCACTTTCTCAAAAGTTTCTGTGTGGACCTCTTTGGTGGTAGAGTGTAAGGGTTCTATCATGAGTACATCATGAGAATGATACGATACATGGAAGTGAGTGAGAGACCGGTTGGAAGTATAAGGGGAACAAAACTCATACCATAAACTGATTTAATTGACCAATCAATTTCCTTTTATAGGTTTGTACCGAATCCCAGCATCTTCAACAACTTGCGGTCTCATAAATTCTGGAAATGGACCCCCCACTCCAGCTTCAAGTCTTGTAACAACTCCACTAAATCCCGGGCTATTCACTGCCACAAACTGGACTTCTACAAGTACTAACCCCCTGCAGGGTCAATTGCTTCGAACAAATCCTCCACCACGGCTACCTCCCCAGCCACCACCAACGCGTGTCAATCCCACTACACCGAGTGTGATGCATGGAGGAAGCTACATGATATCTGCTAGTCCATCTGCTTCTTCCAACCTCGTACCAAACCAAGATCGCTTAGTGATAGGAACCTCACCAACCAGTAATTGCATTACTAATGGACCACCAAGACATCCAACCATTCCTTCCACAATCTCATCTCAGCTTCAAAGACATCTGTCTCTCCTTCAGCAACACAATCCTTCACTTCTTCGGAGTATTTGTTTAGCCACCAATGGGAACAATGGAGGGATGCTTCACAGAAGTAGGACTCATTGTGACACTCTCCCAACAATTTACACGACCGGAAGTCGGCCACACGGTGGTGGTGGAGCTACGGGAACAATGAATTCACTAATAAGTTCAGTAACAAGTAGTAGCACGAGTCACAATAGTCTACCTCCCCCGTACTTCTTGGAACAATACAGAATCCGAAATCGGGTGCGACAGCCTAGAAACGTATCTCCTGCTGTTTTACTACCGTCTTACAATGAAATCCAAAGGGAGCAACGGAGGGATGAAACATGCTTAGCTCGAAGTGGTCCTCGAGGAGACAGCAGGACGACTTCCACAATGAATGACCTCTCAGCCCCACCAAGACGCCATAACACTAACCACGAGAGAGTTGGGAGATCAAGAGTTAATAATAATAATTATCATGAGCCTTCTCCAACCTCTCCTGACACAACTATGTCCTCATTCACATCTCCTACAACAACTACAGTTAATCTCCCTATTCTTAATAGCACTCTACCTAATCCTAAAAGGATTGAAAGTAATTCTATCTCCGAGGAGGAGCCCAGTCGGGATAAAATATTGAATACCTCCGCACAAAGTAAGGATCCTTGGAGAGTTTAGTTTTAAAACTAAATCCGTGTCTCAAATTATAATGAATGGACTAAGGAATCTATTTATTGTGTGTGCAGGAACCTCCAGTGATTCTGCGAGGGACAGGAGACCCTCGAAAGCATCAGGACTAAGGGAAATCAATGAAGCGAAGAGAGTCACCACGACGTCCTTCAGTCCACCGTTGAATCATCGGCATGCACGAGTTGTGAAAAGTCACTCCGTTGGGAATGTGACGAGAGATCGTGACCCTTACGATTCATAGAGAGTATGAATCAGTTGCATGTATACTAAATTCATGTATAAGAAATCATGGTGCGATATCGGTACTACTTATATTACTACTATTATTGTTACTTATGGAGAATCATGTGTATACGTGCCTGTGTGTACAGGCAATCTATCTCTTTCGTTACACTTCTCCAACTACAACTAACTATGTTATTATATAACATTGCCAAAGATTGTGTATTGAATTAAGTGTAATCTTTAACTACGGGTAAAAGTTGTACAGAATACGTGCTACTTACTTCTATGTCCTCATTAATGATCTGTTAATAAACTGTGATAGAATGATATAAAACTACGTACGGTTGCTCAAAACTAACATTTACACTGTATAGCGTTATTGTGAAATGTAAGAGGCACGGGTAAGAAGACCAATGCTAGAAATTAATAACAAAGAAGACATGTAACTCCTAGAAAACTCTGTGAGTACTTTCACAAATCCGACAATCCGGATGATTTATGGTGGTGGTGTGTCGTTAGTGAGATAATTTTTACCCCGTCGTTTTCTCTGCATCAAATGACCTAAAAGAATGTGTTGCAACTTTTATAGCTGCATTGGATGATACTGAGCTAATGACATTTTGTGGCAATGTATCATCCTGCAGAAAAGACGGATGTCATTTGCAGTCCACTCATTAGATTTTTTGTACTTCTATCTTCTCTATGTGTTT
>JAQGAB010003204.1:0-10056 GCA_034696565.1 Isotomurus graminis
CTGTGGTGTTAAGGACGAGTACAAAGATTAAGAGGAGTTGAGGAGAAGGTGAGGTTTTTTGTTGTGTGTTTATTATTGTTGTCCAGTGGAAAAGGTTTTTTTGTGGATTTTCCTCCTTCGCGGGTTTTTGAGATTCTGAGTGTCCGTCGCCTCACTCAACGCTTCTGCAGTTTTTGCTTCTACGATTGTTTTTTCGTATCGTTTTATGTCCTTTGATTTGTAGTAGATTTCAAATAGTTTAGGTTTAATGTGTTGAATGAATGTTGGGGAGCCTGGAAGGTGGATAATAATACAGTTTCTGTGGATGTT
Organism: Isotomurus graminis; assembly: GCA_034696565.1. NCBI lineage: Eukaryota > Metazoa > Arthropoda > Collembola > Entomobryomorpha > Isotomidae > Isotomurus > Isotomurus graminis. The sequence goes on from JAQGAB010003204.1 coordinate 310, forward strand.
GAGCAGCTGAGGGATTATTAGTTTGATGAGGAGACAAATATGGAAAACGATGGGGAGATGAGACGATTAGGAAGAGTTTAGAAATGATGATATGTTGTGTGTATGTGCTGAGAAAGGAGGAATAAGTAATCGATGAGCGTTTATGATGACAGCTTGGATTGGTTTGGATAATTACAGGTGTTGGAGTTGGCTGGAAATGCTTCAAAGGATTTAAAAGTCAAGCGCATCACACCCCGACATTTGCAGTTAGCCATTAGAGGAGATGAAGAGTTGGACTCGCTCATCAAGGCAACTATTGCCGGTGGAGGTAAGAACGAGATTATGGCTCATCCGGTTTCTTAAATGTTTCTTTGTGTGTCGGTAAAATGGACCGGTGAAAATCTTGATTGAAGATGTTTTTGCCTCATTTAGGTGTCATCCCCCATATTCACAAGTCTCTCATCGGCAAGAAAACAGGACCAAGCCAAAAACAACAAGTGTAATGAACTTAAAAGCCGTACATTCTACTGTCTGTCAGAGAATTAATTATTTTTCATATTCAGCAATTCAACTTATACTACGTGTAAAATGCGTATTTAGTGTTTTATATCTCGGCTAATGATGATATTTTTCTTGTTTCATCTCCATAAGAAATTCAGAAGAAAAGTGTTGGTGTTGTAAACTTGTAATAAAGGTATCTACAATTCTAAATGTCTTTCCATTTAGAGAATTAAATTAAGGAGTATTCCTCATACTCTCGTGTGTAGCCCATTAGTAGTCGAGTCTCGCAAGATTGTGTGAAGTGAAAGCAGTAAACAGATTTTAGTTGAACCAAATAAAATGCAAATGCAAAAGCGATGAGCGTGTTTAAATGAATATGAATGAGAAATCAAGAAGAAAAATGATGAGTGAATGAGTCAAGGGATTTGGTTAATTGAACCAACATTGTACAAAAAATTCAAAAATATGTTTATTTCAACATTTCACCATTTGGCTAGTTTTTCATAAGTTTTTCATACGAATAACGAAAGGAATTTGAAACAATGCGGTGTTTGGAATGTGATTGAAATAAAAGTGTCAAGTTTCCATTTCATTTTGAGTGTTGTTTGTATTATTTCTGGGATTTGTGGGGCTTTTGAGGGAAAAATGGAATGTGCACAAAAGGCAACAGTAAAATTAAAATATGCAAAAAAATGATCCACAATGTGATATTTGCCAAACTGCTCATTGTGTAGTGTTGATTCTACTTGCACTCTCAATAGAAACGGTGTGTGTATTCCGCTGAAGGAATTAAAAGGCTGTAGGAATTGGTTTGTCTTGTCTTACTGCAGCCATGACTTTTTTGTAACCTCTGCTTCAGATATGATTTGTCTAGAATGCTTTTAATGCCTTTTAGTTCCGTCTGCTTGGGTTGTAATCTGCCGATTGGATCTTGAGAATTTCATAATTGTTTCATTTCTCGATTCTATCTGCAAGATGATCAGAGAAAGTGATTGAGGTGAGAATGTGCCATTACTTTTGTGTCTTGTGGCACAGTTTGCAACTTGCAGCTGCTGCTGTTATTTCACTATGTACGTTTGGTAACAATCTCTTATTCAGTTGTCTACGTATGATATTAATGCTGTTGCATTTCACACCAAGAAGAAGGTTGCGGGTGACTGTAACAACGTGAGAAGATCTGGAGATATGTCTGTACTAAGGAAGATTTTTTCTTCTGCAGTGTCAGATACGTAGTGTCTAACTATTGGCAGCTTTATCTGAGACAATCGGTTATGTATCATAGTCTGTGATGCTTTCTAGTCTTCTCTGAGTTCGATGTAATTGAAGAACCAGCAAGAAGCGATCAGTGATCGTGTCGTGTAATGAATGAATGCCTGTTTTCCATGTTGACTCCTCTTATAGATTGCTATCTCAACGGAAGTGTACATTATTGTTGTCCTTAGTCTTCTAATATGCATATAGTCATTTAATTCTTAACATATACCCGATTAAGTCAATACTATATCTGAGTCTACCTCTATTGCTCCATAACAATATTCATGAAAAGTAATCATACATAAGTGTTTTTTCCGCGTTTAATCTTTCCATCCACATTCTCTTAGATATAATGAGTCCGTAAGAAGTTGATGAATTCTTGGACTATAAGAATAACTCGTCCTTAGCTTACGTTTGTGTGGAGATCTGCAGTAGAATACGTAAATTATCATTGTCTCTGTGAAGAAATACTTTTTCATCTCCCCAGGAAAGAATAGAGAGATGCAACATGTCACACACGTTGTACCTACTGCCAGAACTTATTGATTTTAATTAGTAAATAGCAAAGCTAAACGAGTATTGTAAGAATTAAAGTTAATTAGGAAGCAAATGTTTACCAGTTAATTGATGGAAATACGTTGAACTGCATAGTACTAAAGTACCTACGTGTGTGTGTGTGTATCCATCCATCGGATCAACTTGATCTCCACAGTGGTCGTCTGACCTGCATGTTCTCATTTTCCCCTAAATTATGATAGAAGGATATAATGAAATGCAGGTGCTGATGTACACATGGGGCTTCCGTGACGGGAGAAAATTGATATTCTTCACCTTCCAATTGGTATTCCAAAAAGCATAAGCAGTTACCATCAATCCAACTGGCATCCCACTAGTTTGCTTGTACGAGCAAATGATGAACACACGACGCACATGAGTCTCAGGATGATTATGGACAGTTAATAATTTACGAAGGGGACAGTGTGGCATGCTGTAGTCTGAGCATGGGGTTGTCGAAATGTCAATGTTTGAAATATGCCTTGCTTGAAATAAAAGTTAATCAGCCAACTGGTATGTGAATGTATGTGATGGGTCTAATGTGATCATTAGTATTCTGTGATGTTTGACTTTAGTGAACGGTTATTCATTCATGAGTTCATCTCGGGACGCATGTCATATAACACTAAACTACATCTGCTGGAGATCTTGTCCAGAATAAAATATTACTTGAATGGTAGTGTAGAAGTCAAGCATATCTATGAGTCAAGCAGTTATATTTAGGAATTTAAGGGTTACCCTCAGTAGCTTAAGAATATTGATTGATATGCATTCCACATTGCATCCATTATGTTACAAGATGTTAATTAATTGCGCATACTTTATCACGCTCACGAAAGATTTATGTGCTTCCAATTCGTAATTAATTTGAACTGCTGGTTTTTCACGCGTTTCGCGTGCAAGATGTTAATATGAAACCTTTTGCATCTCTCATATATCGACCATAATTCGTGTCCTGACCTTGGTCATCATAAACCCAGTGGGCTGGGAGATCATCCTCTTTTATAAATCAAGATTCTGAGGATGAACCTGCAAACCTGCAAATAACACAACTCCATGAAATATTTTTATTTCTAAATTATTCAAAGTGCCACTTGCTATTAAAAATTAAAACAAGTCAGTGTGTCCACATGAATGAAATATATTGGCAATATTTGTGAATCAGGTTTTGATTTACCACTTGAAGGTACCAGCAGACAGTGTCTACTAATGAATAAAGAATATCTGGAGCCAAGTGATAACCCTATTTAGCTAACGGCCTTAGGTCATTAATTGTACAATTGCAAACATCATAAACAAGATTTTTTGAATGGGTAAAGATTTAGTCTTTGCTTCTTGTGGCGTGTCTCCAGGTATTGATTAACGTCATTGAAGAACTGTTGCTTTAGTAAATATATTATCTGCGTGGAATTGTACCATTGTCGGGTGTAATTTAGATTTAAAATTCTGCATTAGTCCTTAAATGGACTTGTGAACATTGGTTGCACAATCTCCGTGATAATTTATACTAAGAGTAATCGCCCTTGAATATGAATTTCCAGTATTTCAGGTAATAAGTACCGCCTTTCAATAATAATTTATTGCACACACATTCCACATTCCAGTTTTGGTGAAAAACCAGAAACAGTTGGCTGCTGGAAGGTTTACCCCAGTCCGTGCAAATTTTTGCAATATGTGGCTTAATCTACATTCATATCATGACAGAAGAGCATTATAAGTTCTACATTAATGCTTTATGACTCCCTGAAAAAAATTGTTAATGCTTAACAACTTTTATAAGTGCATCTTTGCAATAATTAATATTCTTAATATATAATACAGAAATAGTAATTAAAATATAAAAAGGTTAATACTGTAGCCCTCTAGCATTCTCAGGTGGTTATTATCAGGGAAGCTGGACATCTCTGAAATCCCTTAGCCACAGCTCTACACATTTCCAAGGGGAGTACTTAATTATTCTAGAAGCGTAAACCGAAAGGTGATTACAAATTTGAGAGATGACATGACATGACAGGCAATGATATCCTGATTGCGTGAAGCTAAGAAAATATGCTTGCTTCATCATCACCATTATGGTGAGTGTGTATGAGATTAAAAAGTGTTATTGTGTGCATACACCGTGAGGTTTGAGCGTTAGAGTTGATGCACCACAGAGGGAAAGACGTTGTTTTGTTATCTAACGCTACTGTTGACTGTCTGAGAAAGTTCATACATCATAAATTATTTCATTGCGGATACCAAAGGAAAGGAATTACATGCAGGAGATATGATTTAATCCAGCTGTGCGTAATTTTTTGATCGGTCTTTCTCATCATCTCGTGTGAGAGATATTCAGTTGCTCCGATTGTTGATTAAGTTTATGTTAAAATCCTGTCCGAGGGTGAATAATAACTTATCAAAAATAATACTGGAGAGAGAGGTTCGTTTACCTATGCGAAATCATGTGTGAATGTGTGATAGGGTTGTTAAGCTTTTAAGAGTACTCATTTATAAGGTTGCGTGGTGTTGTAGGAATGAAATCAAAAGTGCGAATGCATTTAGCTGAATGGAAGCTCTATGCAAATGCAAAAATAAACTTGGTACATTGTGTATGAAGTGTTGCAGTAGGGTTATTCTTCTTGTAGATTTCTTAGAAGGAATGATGGTTTCTATTGATAGAAAGATTAGTAACCTCAGTTAATACGTAAGAAGGGATTCCTTATGACAATAATGGTAATAGAAAGCGAAGCAATTAAAACCTGTGGAGATAGACAAGCGTGGCAGAAATAAAATGGTTGATGAAAGGAACAGTTTGTACAAAAGATAAAATGACCTCAAACTATCGTCGGTCACTGAGACAAATTTGTTGCATCGGACAAATGGAAATCAGATTTAGACATTAAGATATTTTAATTTAAACGAGTGCAGTGTAGAGAGTTGTGCAACAAAGTCTTTTGAATTTAGACTGCAAATACTAATAATTATGTGTACAAGTATAGAGAGAGAGTAGGTTAGTTTGTTGCACAGACAAATGGAGTGAGTATTATTAAAGGGACAAGAGCAAATAAGGTTCTGTAAAGTCAATTGTAATTGTACTGTTGTAAAAATAGTAACTTGAGGCTAATGGGAGTCCAGGGCATTTGTGTGTAATGAAATGGAAATAAGAATTTTTATTGATAGGAATAACTCCTCTGTGGACATAAAAGGTCCTTTTGTGGTTCAACTAACAATTGATGTTCACAAAAGCGAAGTGTATTACTTTTTGATCTTTGTAGTATTACGTAACCCTCTGGTAGAAGATTAAACTGAGTATAATAGTTCTTCTCCGCAATGAAGAGATTTTCATAAATATATACTCGGGGTGTAGTGGCGAAAAACATTGTTGGATTATTTTTTGTTACTGTTCAGTAGCGATAATAATAGAGTGATTGTTACCAGTGACAGCGAAGCATTCGTCTGTCTTGTTCATGATTTCTTGGCACCCCTGACATACTCTCCTCTCAGAAAGCTGTGAATAAATAGCATGACCAGAAGGATAATGGACAATAATCGTGATAATATGTAACAAAATGTGTAATGTCATTCAGCTTACAGTTCTGCAACTTAATTTGCATATTTATTTAAATCGGACAAGAGCAGAAGAAGATTGACGTGGCGTAGAAAAAGTGGAGTACTTGATAATCACAAGACCCAAGGGAAGCTGGCTTTAATTTGCTTTCTTTTGAACAGGAATATTTAGAAAAATATTATTTTTTACATGGTGGTTATTTAACCGTGAATATTGATACACATTCGTGTGTGTTTAGAAGGTTCATTGTGTTGAGAAAATCAGTGAGATGCACTTGCATGTGTGGTTGTGATACTCTTGAGACTTAAAATATGTTCAGATAAATTCCTCAATGTTCATGAAAAGAAAAATGACACAACCTGGTGGAAACTGACGCAAGATCAATTAAATTCAGCGTCCGATGGTTATTTACTATTTACTTGGTATCTTAGCTAGGCTCTTGTATTACAGTGTACAATAGTAATTGAGTTTTTATCTTGGCACATCTACTTAAAGCAGATCAAGAGTAAACTTACCATTAACATTGTCGTGACTCCAAAGAGAAGTTAGTTTCCTTCCACGTACTCATCTGCGTGAATAAAGATGCAAGTACAAATTTAGTTTTATTAAAAACGATCTACAGACGGGAGTCTATACTTTTGTTGTTGCGTAGATGCAATAATGCCAGAGGTAATTGCGGTGTTTCTAGTTTGAAAGGTCAAGTGTGTATAGAATATGTTGAATAACCTTGATACAATTAAATGTAATATGCTCCGAGCATCATGATGCAGGAGGAAATCAGTTGTCAGTTGAATGTGCAATTGGGAATTCTTAAATTTGATCATGAATGTAAAGTTTTTCGTGTGCGAAAAATTCTGTGTAAATGATGCAATTTCTGAATCTGAAAAAGTGCAGTTCTCAGGGATAAAAATTGGATTACATATAGGAATTCCATTGACCTGTAGTCTGGTATAATACACGAGCAACAGGTAACATGTTAAAAGAGTCAGTTATTATTGGGATTATGCAGGAGGGGATGATAGTTCTTGATGATGATGATAAGGTGTAAGTGCCGCGTGATATTAAATGATGTTACGAAGACACGAAGACAATTTCCAAACTACAGTTTGCTATTGATAAATTGAAACTGGTTACTTTACAACCCTCACAAAATTACAGACACGGCTACCCTTCCCGCGGCCTAATTTAGAAGTTATGTTTAAATAGCGTTATTGTGGTTAGTTAGGGAATTTTGCATAATTAAAATTATGGGTTTCAGCACTCAATAGAGTTTTGTTTGAGTGGTTGAAAGACTCATGTGTGCAATGCACCAACCCAATTTAGTGTACTTCTAAAAGTCTTTTAAGGTTAAAGTGGTACATGCCACGTAGTCTGGAGCACAAAAGATTGAGACTTGTCTCTTACGATATAAACATCTTGGATTGATCTATGTGAATAGCTTGCAATTAATAAAAAGTTTGGACTGAAAGAATGAGATTTAAGCACCTGAACTTCATTCACGACTCGGGAGTAATTTAAGAGACTCATCTGGATAACTTTGACAGCTTTTGGACAACAGGATGTTATGCAAGTACGGTTTCTTGTTTGAGTGTAAGAATGCCAATAAAATGTAAAGAAGATCACACGTAGAGGATGTCAGTGAGGAATGCATGCAATTAAGGCAGTATGTGCTCAGGAGCTCATAGTGTGTTGAGATGAATCCAGGTAAGCACAAGAGAGACTTGGACATTTCAAGGTAAGCAGGGAATCACCTGAGTGTTTGTAGACTGTCGCGAATAAAACTGCCCAAGGTACTTTACCATGAAGTGCACTAGATACACTCTTTGTCGTTTGTTTCATTATTATTGCCTTATGCAACATTAGTGACAGGCCAGAGTCAAAATCAACACCATGGAATTTGAGCTATCTTCTTAGTTTTGCATATTATTAGCCCCGTCATCATAAACCAAAGAGGGAGAGAGTGGTGCTCAGGTAGGTTTGTGAGATGTTGTTGCACTCATCAGAGCATATAAGAACAAAAGCATGGAAACACGGCAATATTGTATCATGTTTTACGAGCTCCACTTCACCTCCTTGCGATAAGGACAAGGATCGGTACTGACTGGAGATTAGTCTAATTGTTCAGGGGTACAATGACTGAGCTCTTCTTCCATGAAATTGATATTCATTTCATCTCACTCTCCTTATTCATCATCACTTGAGCATGTGCTCCTGATCGTCTCAAATTCCTGCTCTTGTTTGTGACAAGGCCATGAATGAGCTTTGCTTGAGTTTAAGGTGATGGGCTGAATTTGTCATGTAATGATGGTCGTGTATATGTATATATCTTTGCACAGCGCGTCACAAAATTATTCAAGTGAATAATACATTTCTTATCGCGTCTTGATATGCAGATGAGATCAAACTTGAAACATCTCCACTTCTCAGTCCATACACGGCTACTCCCACAGTAACCGGAACTGTTTTAGCGAAATGTGTATATTCCGGGTTGTCTAAATGATATTCAGTGACTGTGTTTCCTACTCCGCTAAAAGTACTAACATTTCTGAAGGGATTAGATGTAGGTATTCTCGTAGTAATGTAAATGAATGTCATCTTTTGATTGTGTGTGGAGAATTTAAATATATAGATTGGCTAGTGACTTGTTGTTAATATTTATCTTGTCGCTATTGTTGATTGCTACTTTTTATGTTAAATTAATTTGTATAGTTGCAATCTAAATGTGTAGTGCAGTGTAATTAAGCAAGTTAATAGAAGTTGAGAGTTGTCTTCTTACGGCAATTGTACTCTAAGACTTCAAGATAAGCCAAGCTATTGTGGTTTTTCTTCCACGCTGATAATTAGTTAGGTTGTTTGATACCGCTGGAATGCAGTTAAAGGGGAATTGATACAAGACACACAAAGGTTTTGTGGGGCTTCTATAGGGTTTCGTTCAATGTTATAATCTCTGAAATCTCTTTTATCCTCGCGTATTGATTTTGGGAAAGTGGATTTATTTGTAGTTGTTTCGTTAACGTCTTCGATAACTTGTCTTCATCTGTCACCTTCATGAGTCAAGGCTACTTATCATCTCAGAATAAATCAACATACCTAGAATTTTTCAGTAGATTAGTTCTTTGTGTTAGACTTCAAAGACTAAAATTTCCAGTGCAAATTTTTAATTAAGTTAATTAAGAGTATTCTTTATCTTTCGGTGGTCACACTTGATATGTAGAGGATTGTTCCTGGACGCAATGAATGAATTAATTAATCAATAGAAAGGGCAAAGGTAAAATGCCGAAGTAGATTATTTGGATAACTTTTTGTATGGTTTTTACAATGGCATCGTAAGTCAATTAGACATGTAGCGCAAAAATGGGATTGGCCAAAGAGTAAACAATGTCAGGTGAACTAACTTTCTTTAATTTGCTTAATTGAACTCCACGATCTTGTATTTCTGATCCCATGTCATTCATTAAGATGCCGGCGTTCGACATAAAACATTCAAAAGGAATTCTTAAATTATTTCCTCCTCGCCCACATTATCTTTGTGTGTCTTCCCAGGGATACACCAAAGTCTGTGATGGAGGGTTGTGGTCTGTATTGTTCTTTTACGATTATCAGTTGTCAGTGAGTCAGTCATTCTCTTGATTTTGTGTACGGATTCTCAGGGATTTTAATGATCAACTGCATTTCAAATGATAAGAAAGTTAATTCCTTACTTATTGTGTATGGGGAAGTTCTTTAATATCACTTTATAATGTTTACTAACAATTACTCTGGTACAACTGAACTTAAATGGTACATTAATCATACAGCAATGTAACGCTGAAATCAAAAGCATATTATTAAATGACAAGCCATCGGTGCCCGTGAAACGGGCATGGCTAAGGATAATAGAAATACGCAAACTCCATTCTGGCATTCCAACC
>JAQGAB010003205.1:0-10053 GCA_034696565.1 Isotomurus graminis
GTCCAGCATTTGCACAAACTTTGTTTTCCATGGAATCGTATGGAGGTGCCTGAATGAAATACAAGTTGAGCACACAAGGAAATAATTTGAATGTATTCGAATCACAATATAGGAGTCATCACTTGTTTATGTGAAATCCTGGGTGGTGTGTGTGTAAGTGTATACGCAGGCAAGTATGCATACAAGGAGCCTAGAAAAATGAATTGTAAACAATTAAGAGGTTAATTTGCTCTCAACACGGCAGAAACGGGTTGGAATAATGGCCATTAAAAGTGGGAGAAATACCATTAGCAATTCATTTGAAAGGAAGACAAGTAGCTGTGGTTATGGAGAGGTTAACGTATTGTAATAAAAGTATACTTATTTGAAACCTTATTGGTACTTTAATTGCCGTAACTCTTGCTTTCATTTGTCTTTTTGTTAGTGTGGAGAGAGAGAGAGAGAGATGCATCTATGAATCTTGTAGGGGACAAAGACGAAGGGAGTGGTGGTGGTGATGGATCAATACTATTGATTAGCACATATACACATGCTTAGGGAAAGATGAGTAGTACGCGCATGAATTACTTGATATTACATTTCATTGCACTTTTTCTTTGATATTCGATGGGTGCAAGGAGCTGCTGAGGGGATTGGTAGTGTTCTTATTATTAGTCTGTTGGTGGAAGAAGTCTCAAAGGTACAGAAAAGAGACGTGTACAACGTAGAGGAGACGTTGTTAAAGGTATTTTAGTGCACTTGTGACCCTTCACCTGACCTCTCTCTCTGTCTCTCCTGTAAAATACTGTATAGAGTTAGCGGAGAGATTGAGACGCATGTATTGGTTACCTATATAAATATATATCTGAACAATTAAAACGTGACACCACAAGAGAGTCCTTCTTGAATTGCATAACGCAATAAAGTAAACGAAAAGATATTATTGGATTCCAAGATTAAATGGCAGCAGACATTGGTCTCTGTAAGTTCGACCTTCATTAATTCATCAACTTCACACACAAGTGTTTGAATAGTCTAATGAATCCACTTGCAAATGGTGCATAGACTTGCAAATTCCCATGGCTCGTTGGTTTTGCAGTGTGTTCGGATTATTATTATGGCATAGACCACCTCGTTCCAGGTTGTAATTTACTTATTCTCATAGTCAGATACTTGTTCCACTTAACAAAGCTGTGTGCACACTCTTGTCATACGGATAATACAGGTGTATGATACACTGAATAAGTTGGTAGTTGGAGAGAGACTCCCATCCTGCATGCATTTACATGACCAACTCTCCGTTTTCGTATTCATATTCACGTAAAGAAGTGTTCTATGGGTGCTGAGCTGCTGGATGGAACAATAATTTCATTATGTTTTTTAGTGTTGAAAAGGCAGGTGAAGAACGCAGGTTGTTTGGTGCTCCAAGTTTATTTATTACCTGTTGTGAATCGTAGTGATGTAATCAAGTAAAATGTCTCATCAAGGAGTTGTTGGAGCAAGAAAACCTCCGTCGTCCACTGTCACTTCATCTGGACTTCCTGTGCCTACAAGTAGACTAAAAGAACGGAGGGTTACCTTAGGGTCGAAAATTGGTGGCAGTGTGGGAAGCAGTCTAAATACTTTCAATGTAATTGGTCGTCAAGCAATCCCTGCGTCTAAGGTGAGACAGTCTTTAATTACTCTGTAGTTACAAGTAGTTATTGGCATTTACCAGTTACTTGTGCATCTTGTGTTGTTGTGCAGACATTCGGCATTTTGCAATGACTCGTGCGAGGGAGAGTCTCATTTTATCTCGACGCATTTTGCTATGTTCATGTACACTTTGGTATCTAATTGTCAGCGTTTGTTTTGCATCGCCCTTTGAACACTGAAAATCCAAAGCTACATTAACTACACATCGATCTCCTCCCTTATACTCGTGCGAGTTGTTTTTTGTTATTTGGGTGATCAGAAACTCGTGTTGGCGAATTAGCAGTGCTGTAAATTGGCAGGACAACTCCCAACCTGTGGTTTCTTTTAAAAAGCAGTCAATTTGAAATGTCACATATTTGTCCTTTATCTATTTGGGGATTATGATTTTTAAACTATTAACACACATTCGGCCTGCTGTGGAGAGAGAGAGAGAGAAGGTTACCTGACCTGATGATAGTGATAACAATTTGAATGATAAACGTATTATGTAGTTTGACGTTATCAAGAGTAAGAGTTATCTTTTTATGTTACGCAGAATGAGTCAAGAGATGTAAATGGAGGGTGAGCATCAGTGTGAAGTGTATCGAGGTGTATGAGTGTGCATTGTATCTTTAGCTTTAAACTTTTGTTTAGAATGTTCACTTAGAATCACCTTAAGTTGTATAAAAATAGGAATGTAGTAAATGTGGACACACATGCAGACACACAAGAGAGGAATTTACATTTTGATTAATTAAAGTCTGAGAGTCTCAGGTAGCTGCGAGGTGTAATTTGTATGGATGGATGCCGCATGTGATGCTATTGAGTTTGCATGGAGTTGCATAATTTCCAAATGAAATAGGTTTGGAAGATTAGACAAATAAAGCAATGCACGTTGCACGTGTGGATGATGTTACGTTATTATAGTAGTTTGTAGATCTCTTGTGTGATTTTTGTGATTCAACAAGGATAGAAAATCATGCGATGCATCGTCCCAGTAAATGTGTAGAATGTGAGAAGGTAGGGAGGAGAGAGTGTAGTACGCTACGATTGATTATTAAACCACACAGAAATAGAATTAAGTTAAAGAGATGCTCAGTGAATAATTGAGGATACATAAGTTTTGAAAAAGTTTAAAAAAGAGAAGGGAGTGGAGGGTATGCGCGATAGGTGAGAGGGGAAATAAAAAATGATTTTGATTTACAAATTGTTCGTCTGAATAATTCATCGTAATTGTTAGTTTGTGTGTGTGTGTGTCTGTGTGTGTGAATTGAAATGAGCCAAGTTGTTTATTGATGTTGGTTCATCAGTCAGTTAGTCAAGTCAAAAGATGAGAGTCAAGAGTTGAGACTAGTGATTTCACTTTTGACTCTCTTTTGCTCTTCAATTTGTATTATTCTTAATAGAAATGAGTTTTTTTCTGCAAAGATCTGAATGGCATTGAATATTGATGTGGCTATGACTTTTGTGAGTAGATAAATGAACAGTGAAGCACGTACTATAATAGGGATGGATTTATTCCTCGTGTATTTTTTTACTGTCCTGCGCTCCTGTCGGCGTATTTTGTGAGACTTGTGAGAATAATAAAAACACCCTTTAAGAAAGGGATCGTCGTGAGTGAAAAAGTTGGTATCATAAAATGGTAATTCACGGTGGAATTAATGTAGAGTATATGGCAATTTCTCTCGGTCAGTGAGACCAGCAGAAGACATAATTATTTGATTTTTGATGCAAACCCATTAAATAAAAAAGTAAATGTATATTTGGTGAATTGCACACGTACACAGACAATTCAGCAGACAGAGCATGAGAAAGAGAGACAGAGAGGTTTACACGTTCAGTTGAATGTAATAAAGGAAGAATGTGCAAAGGATTTTGGAAGGTGATTGTATCAAAGTATCTTGTGAGGATGTTGTGTTGCTTCTGTGTGGGAAATAGAATGGGAATTTTTGTTCCTTCCACTTTTGTGACTTGTAAGTTTTGTGGGGAACTTGTGGATTGCTTAAGAAAATGAGTGTTTTAGAGGACAAAATTACTTTTACCTGTGAGAGTATTTGAGGTTGTGAAAGCTCGTGAAATGATTGGATAATATGCATATCTAGGTTTAGTAGTGGGTTGAATAGCTATTCAGATTGGCTGGAAGTGTTCTTGGGACTGAGGATTTATGTGAGATAAATAAATATTTGGGTAGAGGGGCTGAGAGCATATAATTCTAATAATAATGTAAAATTACAACCTGTCGTTGATCTGTAGGGAGAGAATATGAGACTTTTAAAAGAACATCGTTTAACAACCGTCCATTACTTTTTCGACTTGGACGACCACCTTAAGCAATTAAGATAATTGATCCTTCCTGTGCTCTCCTTGTCCTGACAGAACGAGCACAAAGAGACTGACGCTGGCGATGCATTTTGCAAAGCTGAAGATTCGTTCCGTTATGTTGTTGCACTATAAATCATTTCCATCCGAGTGAGTTTAAGTTTGAGGGAGGGAGATGAGAGACAGGAGAGAGACTATTTAGGAGTTTCAGAAGTAATTGATTTTTTGAGGGTATTTAAAGTTTAAAGATCCGGCTTGGTTGTTTAGGGATGATTGCGAATTGCGACACCGAAACTGATGGGAAAGAAAGATGCAGGAGAGTCTTGTGATGACTGCAGACACGCAGTACGTGGACAAAAGAACCATTTTGCGAGTTAGTTTGAAGTGAGATGTTGTTCGTGTTGAATGAGTATTACAGAAGATCGAGTGTATGTATATCTGGCCGTCTCATTGTTAAATGACGCATTGCAGAGTGAGGACGCGACGAAGAACGGATGGATGGAGAGTGTGGTGCAAAAAGTGTTTTCAAAGTCAAGGTTAAGATGATTTGGGAGATGCAGTAAGATTGAAAGTGGATGAGGGATAAGAGAGTTATCAGTAATTTGAAGAGATGATGATTTCTGATGCTGTGGTCATTTGTATTTACTCTTCTTTATATTTAATGATAATCATTTCGTGATGATCTCTAATGATGCAGGGGAATGTGGTGAAGGTGATGGTGACACACTTGAGACAATTAGGCAGTTTATTGAGTGTGTGAAGCCACAACAGCTTTAAGATTCAGGTCAGGATGGGTTGTTCAGTTGTTCCCACACCTTCACAGTTGTTCCCAGTGTCCAAAAGATTCATTTGGGAAATTCGTATTCGTCAAGGAAAAAAAAAGTAATGAGGAAGAAGTGAGGCAGCATCAGCAGCCAAGCCACCCTGGCCACGGCACTTTATCCGCAATGCACTATTCGCAATTTTGACAAGGCTCATTTATCTCTTTTCTTCGTGTAAAATGAGGTAAAGAGTAATAATAAGGCCCAATCGCCATTTGAGTGAGCAAATTGCAAATCATAAATACATTCATTCATTATTTGTGTTGCCAGTAGTCAGTAGTTTTTTACAGTCTGCCTTGGTAGGCTGCAAAGAAAGAAGTTTTTACAAAGCAATGAGAGTCTCTGGTAGTTTTTCAAGTCAAAGTGTGTGCAGTGTGTGCTGATTTCGGTAAAATTGCATGCACGACTACACACTAGTCATCATAATTTGCTTCATTTTTAAACGGAGGTTTTAAACGGATTCTCTGACATTTCTGGTGCAGAGAAAACAATTGTTAATTCTTCTTCCTCGGGTGAGGTGTTGTTCAGGTGTTTTAAGGATTTGTGTGGCGGTGAAGGATGGTTTAATAGTAACTTTATAGTTGGAGTGTGAAGTGGGATAAAAGCTTATGGGAAGTTGAAGGATCTGTATTAAAGGTAATCTCTAGTTTTTCTTGGTGTGAATAACTGCGGTGTGTGCAAAGTGTTGGATTTTGGATTTGTATTGGGTGAGTACTCACAAGTTGATTTAAAAGTCTGACGGAATCTTTCTTTGTGATTGAGACTCATCATCATCCCTTGAGGCTTCTTAAGCTGAGGAGGATCTCAAAAAATCATTTTAAGCAATTAAGAAATGAAAAGTTCTTCCGTTATTATTATTTACTCTTCCACCGTATCGGATTTTAGGTCAGGTTGTTTATTCCTGTGCCAAAAAACGGATACGCAATCTTCTATTTCTATTTTTAATTGGAGAGGGCGATTGCCAAGACCAAATAGTAAAGGATTTAAAGTTTAAATGACTACTACGGCCCTGCTGACTACTCCACCAGAATATGACTTCCTCTTGGTGGTAGCAAAACCTATGAAAAAGATCTTTCAATCTCTCTGTGTGCCCAGCCACTGTGACAAGTCTCTCTTTTTCACACGCAAAGACCACAACGGGGGTTTTCCGACCACCCCCACCACCACCACCACTATCACCACTGCCACTTGTACCTTTAAACTAATCGCCATCACCTGAGTGAATCAGTCTTCCTCTGAATAGAATGGAATAAGCAGATTAAAGTCCAGGGTAACAAGTTGTGTAGTAGTTTTCATATGTATTTTTTGGTTTCCCAGGGGGAATTGGGGATTTAGGAGTTAACAGTTCCTCCAAACTGCACGTTTATTCTGTCCAAATAAACAAATGAGATCAAAACCCTTCTTTCTGGCATTCGGACAAAAAGTATATTGGCCGTAAGGATTGAGTGTGTAACATCTCTCCTGACAGAAACATCCATGAGAAGATGTGAACTACATTTTTAGTACGCGTTCTTACGCCAGAATTGCGTAAACTGTGAAACAGTCAACCAGTCTCACTGGAACTGTTCACGGATTCACACAGACTTGTTTAAAGGTCTTTCTTTCATCCGAGTCAATTGGTGTTTTGTCTCTCTATACGGTTATTAAGACAAGCTTAATGATTGCTTGGAATAAGTTGGAAGTTGTTACTGTGTGTGGCCACAGAAGTGATAATTGTGTGTGTTAATACAGTGAGACATTGTGCAACACACGTCTTGTGTACTTCTGTGCCTAAGGAGAGAATGATCATTTTGGAGTATGAAATACTTCTCACTCGTGCAATGTCAGATTTCTTCATTAATTAAAGGAGATATTGATACGTTTCAAGGATGAAATTCGTCTAGTTTGTGTAATATACTGAAAGATGATGGCGTGTGTGTTTTCAGTTATTAAGAATTCATAGGTGAGTTTATTTTAGGGAGTTTACATGGATTTAAAGTTGATTGAGTTTTTATTCAGTGGGCAGGAAATGAATCAGCGACTGTGAGAGGTGTCAGCTAAAGAGTTTTTGATTGCACGGGGAAAGATTGTAAAGTCACCTATTCATTAAGAGCTTTGTGTGTCTGGGGTTCCACAATGTATATTATGTGGCTTCATATGTTCATTCATGAGGTATTCATTAGAAGTAGTGGGAGATGGACATTTAATTAGGATGCATAATTATACCCTTAGTTTGTGTTTGTGTCTTTGGGTACAGACTTCTAATTACTATTTATTTCTTAAGCCTTTATGTCTTCTTGTACAAGGGGAGGAAGTGTCTGTGAATAAGTCTGCGCGATAGTCTGCATATGTATAATGTTATGCTGTGTAAAGTGATAGTTACAGAGGCCGACACAAGTAGGGAGCATGAGATTAATAATAAGCAACCTTAATAGCAATAATAATAATAAGACTTTGCGTAGAAAGTTAGTTTCTGCTCTACCAGCAAAGAGTAGTAAGGATTATAACATATTAAAATGAGATGAAGAACCACGAAAGCAAACAAACACCTTTTTAGCCTGCAGCTTGACGATGAGACACACTTGACTTTGTGGTCAAGTCGCATGAGAAACTATGAAAGAAGCTTCTTGTGTTTCAGTTTAGGGAGATGCAAAGTGAAATCCGCGACGATGATGAGAGCGTGGCTGGCTGTGTGAAATGTAAAACAAGATCCTTTTTTGCGTGGAGAATGTCAGTTGTCACTTCTTGAGACAAGGAATGTGGACTAATTAAGAAGCATTGGGAGAAGAAGTTGTTTGATGAACATAATCCTTCGAATCCGTTGTTGGGTTTAAAGCTTAATGTTTTAAAACTCTTGATTTTAATAGGATTATTGGAATTCCCATACTTTCTTAGTTGGTGTTTAGCACTTTAAAGAGGTTTACGTAGTTGATAAATGAGTTTATAGTTTATTAGGGATGAGTTAATGAGTTAAAGTGTGTGTGGAGTTTAGTAATGAAGAGTATTGTACAGTGGTTGTGCAAGAAAGTATAGAGAGGAAGATTGGAATGGTGAATTCATTCATTTAGGAATGTTAAGTAGCACAGAGTCACCCAATTGGGAAGTGCATTTGATGTTCCTATAAATAGGCTGAATGAAATGGATATCTAATTGCAATTAGTTAGGAAGGAAGAGAGGAGATCACAGTTGACAAGTTTAAATGAAAAGTCACGCATTTCCTCTTTTAGAATTTGCTGTGCGTTTTCCATTTCGGGTTTTGGTAGTTTTTGGGGTTTGTGTTTAGGAGATGAGTTAATGGACCATTACTGGTGACTGGTGTGAATTTTGGGTTGTGAATTAAAGCATATTAAAAGTATCCCAGAGGGAACGGGTGATTCGTGAGGTTTGTGTAATTGATGAGATTGCAATTCCAATTAATGCAAGCCAAGTTAATTTTGGAGAGAGGATAAATTTAAAAGCCTAAAAGAGTGGGACTTGGAATATTGAGATTAGGATTTATATTGTAGGTGGCTGTGGAAGCTGATAAAGTGTCAAGAGAGTTTTCTGCAGGACAGTTTTATTTATTGAGAGAGGTGCGTTTATATCTTAAGGAGGGTGATGGATTCTTCAGAAGGTAGTTTTGATGCATTAGGGATTTTGTGGAAGGAAAGTCTAACTAAAGACAAAGTAGGGCGATAAGTGGATGTTCAGCCTTTAGTTGCAAAGTACTTTTAATCGTGGTCAGCAAAATTGATTCAGATGTGCATTAAAGGAGTGGAGATAAAAATGTAAATCTGGTGTGTGTAGACCTTTTAAGATGTTTAATTTTGCATGCTTCTTTGCGAACCTTTTAAAAGGAGATAAACAAGACATTAAGAAAGATGCAAAAACACAGTGCGAACAGCTCGCTTCATAAATGCAAGAAAATGTGTATAGGGAGATAAATGATATGGTTTTATTGCTTTAAATCAGTAATGTGGTAATAAGTGTTGGGAAGGAAGTAGACCGTGTCTGGGGAATGCACACCCTCCTGTGCGTTTTAATTCCGGGGTCACCTTCTTCCCGAGAAGAGATGAAATGACGCGTGTTTTATGAAAGTGGTTGGAACTTTGGAACACACAGATGCGTACCTTCTGCTGTATGTCAGACTGTTGGCTTCGTCCTGTAAAGACTTTAAAGAGACTGACAGAAGTGAACGCATGTCTTCATGTAATTCTTTAAGAGTCTATCCTTGGCACTGTGACAATGCCACCAAATGTGCTTAGCCATCACCCAACATGATAATAACGTTAAATGACTCGTTTACTTAATGCGTGCAGAACACCAATTGACCCTAATCAGAGTTTGTGTGCCAGACAGCGTTGCTCCGGTATTAATTTTGGCTTTGATGATTCTGATTGCAGCTTTCTCGCGTGCCGGGGACAGGGTCGATGGCCCACTTGACTTCTTCATCCATCCGGACAAGAACTCCGCCAGCAACGGCTTCAGGAACCCCAGTGCATACTGCGTCTGAGGTTTCCAGTACCTCAGCCACTTCAATATCATCTAAGCACCTTGGAGAGGTGGTGTATATTGCTGGAATCCAAAGAGGGACGCTGAGGTACTTTGGTCCTACGGACTTTGAAGAAGGCCTATGGTGTGGAATTGAATTGGACTCTCCTGTGGGGAAAAACAACGGGACTGTAAGAGGAACGCGGTACTTTACTTGTGCCGAGAATTATGGAATCTTGGCTCCTCTCTTCAAAGTCACTCTGCAGTCTGAATTGGAATCTCTTGGACCAGTGGTTACTAATACATCAAAGAAGTCTCGGAAGTCTTGCGGACCTATTGTGATACACGGGAGGGATGTTGAGAAGGAATCTCCTGTTGAGCCCGGACCTCCTCCGTCGTCTCCAGTGACCACTGCAACAACTTCAAGTGTGTTATCTCAGCAAACGCCATTCTCTGTGAAGGGAGCTAACAAACGACCTCAGCCAGAAGGAGGAGCAAGCGGTGGAGTTGTCAGCAATGAGAATTGTCCCCAAGTCATGTCTTCAAGTGTGGAACTCAAGCGACGAAGACTTGACTTGACTCAGCGGTCGTGGAGTGCGAGTCCAGGTGCTGTCAAGTATTCCAAAATCAGGGCTGGCCAGTTTGGGGTGAAGCTTCCGAACTTTTCTCAAGTAAACTTGCGCGATGAAATGGAAGATTCCAACCATTTTGACGAGTCACCAATGTTCACTCCACCGAGGAGTTTTGCAGAGTTTGCTACGGAGAGATCTCAGAAGAAAAGCATGTATGACTCAACACCAAGGCTGGTGGA
>JAQGAB010003206.1:0-10052 GCA_034696565.1 Isotomurus graminis
TAATACAACCTCCCCGTGCAATTCAATAGAACTCTCCAGAGTTGCTTCTGCCTAGGTAAAGTTAAAAAAGTTGAGTAATACACAAAACACATCCCACAGAGCCCAAGTGAAAGTAACTTTTCTCACGAGAGAGCTTAGCCCCGTAATATGCATAACTCCATCAATTTAGAGTTTATTCATCTTTATGTGGGAAGTTGGAAGTAAAAACAAACTTTAGAAAGTATTTGTGGAATTAGGACGAAGGGTAAAATATACGAGTGATCAAATCTACGGAATTCCTTCCAAAGTCTCTTTAAGAAACATGATTCTGCTTTTAGAGTCAATTTGCAAGTGCTGATGTCGATTCCTCGGGCGAAACTGAATGAAATCCTTGGAAGGCAACGAGAAATTCAATTCATTCGTACTTAAAAGGACTTTCACTCTGCTTTCTACGGCTTCTCCACTAACTCTCTTCCTTTCTCTATGAATTCAATGTTCAGTGGTTAACGATGACTAATTTTACACAGTAAAAGATCCCATAGACAGAGAGAATCTCTACACCAATCCATTCACAGTGGAATTATACCCATGTGCAACCTACTTTATGTGGTTTCCACAAGAAACCTCCATTATAATTTTAATTCAAACATTTCAAAGAAGTAGGAAGGAGTGCTTAAAATAAAACTTGTAGAAAACCAAAATGTGTATTTCGATTGGGTACGAAGAGAAGTTTAGAATTTTAGAATTAGATATTTAAATCACGAAACCGTAAGTTGTGACGAGTAAATGCAATTGAAGCTGGAGTGTCAAATACGCTAGGAGAGGTTTGGGAGATGGTGAAACGCAAGAAATGTGAAATAAGGATGAGAGTCACGTATGAAAGGGTGAGATGAGCACATTTCTTTCGTGGTGGTGCAGTAGCAGGAGCAGCAGAAAGGGCTTAAGGGCAGATATAACGGAGAAAGGTCTTCTGTAACAAAAGAACCATTGATGACACGCCCTGACTTGGAATATACACACAAGAGTTTCCATTTAATTGCTCCAAACCACGTACATAACTCTAGCCAAGAGCAAAAGGAGAGAGAGAGGTTTGCTAATAGCTGTAAACCATGCAAACCTTATAGTTTCATTCAAGAGACTAACAACGAATTTCTAAATTAGAAGTAAGCAACCGAAATCATCCTTTCTGATGCGGATTAGGATTTTAGGATGATGGGATTCTGTTCAGGTGCTCCGTCTGTACACACACAACAAAGTTCTACTCATGCAGCAAACTTGTGAGATGAGGTGTACCGACAACTTACACAGAGTTTCAAATGCCGTGCAATATTGTTCTTCAAAGTTGGGAACACACAAAGGAAAAGCCTTTGGATTCAATTGAATCTCGTAGAACGCATCACTTGGAAGAACCAAATTAGTTGTGGATTCTAACATTTCCTTGTTTCTTTCACTTTCCTTAAGCTTTCACGCTTGCGAATAGGAATTTATAGAAATTCTGCATGCATTCCCACTGTTTAGTTTAACTACCAAAAGTGGTTTCGGTTCTAAGTGTGCAGAAGGAGTCATAAACAGTGGAATTTTGTACTTGTGTATATACACACAGTCAGATTTGATTCTGGGGTGTGTGTAAGGTGTGTTTGTACCGTGGCCAGTTGGAAATGCTTGTGTAGTGTTTAGTATACTTTATTAGGGAAGTCTAGAGAGAGATTCCTAGGATGCCTTGAGCTGAATACTAAGCAAAATGACAAATAGGGAAATATAGTTGAGGGGCTTGTGGAAGGAAACCGGTAAAGTTGGTTCAGTGGAAGTAATTACCTCCTCTCTGGTATCTGGAGAAGACCAAGAGATTCGATTTGAAACAAACATGGAGAGACGAGTGTTGGATTCATGTTTTGGTCGTAAAAGTTAATAGCTTAACACGAAAGAATGAAATTCTATAGAATCCAGAGTGTAATAGAATCCAGATGAAATACAATGAGCTACAGGCTGCTGCTGCTGCTGCTGCGATTGGCCTTGGGAGGATAAACACACCGGCACACCTTAATAAGTTCCTCTACTTTCTCTCTCTCTCTCCATGTTCATTTAAAGTCAAAGCAGTAGTAGGTCTTCTCAAGCAGGAATATAATTAAAATTCTCAAATAATTTATTTTTCACACTTTCTCCTTCCCACTGCGAATAAGTAAACCAACAGCCCATGAGGAAATAGGACACGACTCACCCAGATGGAAATCACTGCTATGGAATTTATAGAAGGAATGTCAGTACAGATTGCAGGCCTTTGTGAAGCGACAAATACCTTGCTGAGGGTTATACTCGCAGAGATGAAAGCTGATCACGGGATTCATTTAGATTGGACGAATATATAAAACACCATTGGAATATTGAGAATCAAGTGCCAGAGCCCCACTCACCCAGAGGTGTGTGAATGACTATAGTCTGTTTGTACTAAATGAGTTATAACTTTCTCTCCAAGATACATTCAGGTGTGCCCGAGCTTTTATACAAAAGAAAGTTTAAAAATGCAAGGTTAGGGTGAAAATAGTTTTGGATAGAACAAATATTTCAACGAAGGTAAGAACATTCCAAATACGGATGATTACAACACTCAATTCTTTTCGCATCTATGTTGTCCCAAATGAATTTCCTGCTATTTCCAATTTCTATATTTAGTAGATCATCTTCAATTCGTGGTGTAATAAGTATATAGTAATGATAGAAATAAAGTGTGACCAACTCAGTATTGTGTATACAGAATGGCAGAGGAAACACTGACATACTCATTCCAAGAAGAGTTAAACATTTCTGAAGTTCTAAGGGGTGGGAGAAACCAAGGAAAGTGTTATCCGAAGGGGAATGGAATTTTCCCAACGTGTGTGTATCATTTCTCTGCTTTCTCAAAGGTCGAATGGACTTTTACACAAAATTGGATTAGAAAAAAATCTTGTTGTTTTTTGTTGTTGGATGTACTGAAGCGGACATTGTATTACTTTCTACTCGTGGACGAGTAAAGGTTAACACAAGTCAGGTTTAGTAATTCAACAAGGTTGGAGTTGGAAATGAGCTCTGACCTCACCAGCTGACATGTCTCATTTATCTTCCAAGTCTTTACGTGCTTTCTCTTTAAATAGAAAATGCAGGGAGGTTAACTTGTGACCTTAATCTGTTACCAGAGAGCTTCTCGTCCTAAAGAAAGGGAAAGTGTGTGTATGTTATATTTCGCAAAATGATGAAAGCACCAGATTCAATTCCGTGCTGAGCTATTCGCTCTGTCTTTGAATGTTCCAAGGAAGACCCCACTTACTACTAAACCCGTGTGTATTTTGTTGCTCCACTTTCACTACATTTTTTCCCACTTTCCTCGTATTTTCCTTGAGAGAAAAGTTTGGAGTTTGTTGGGTGGAGATGGGACATGTGAACGAGTTTTATGGAGCTTCCACGCTTAAATATTTCCGATCACTTGTTCCTCTCTCCTGGAGAAAGTTGTTGTTGGTTGTTCCTTGTGTCTTTTGTTTTTTGCGTGCAGATAAAAAGTTGATGATTTCGGTCATATGTTTGCTTTCCATCCAACTTTCACAACCATCTGCTGATGGATTGATGAGTGATGTTTTGTGTGCGATAGAGGAAATTACAAATTCTTCTTTAAGTGTTTTTTGAGGAGAGTTTTTCGGTGTGGTTTACTTTGTGTGAACTAATGATACAGGAAATATCGGTGGTGCTTAAGTTAATGACTTAGTCTTAGAGACAATTGCATATGGCATCTTTCACATGAATTCCATTGCTTCAACCTTAAACACTAAGGAAAGGTTTAAATGATATAACTGTACATTTCATTTAGCTCTCTATTTTATAACACAGGATTCTTAACTGTAAAATCCACCTTACAATCCACCTTGTAAGATACCTCTATCGTATGTATTGTTTTAAATGAAATTCTGGAAACCCAAGGAAGGTGTGTATTCTCAACTCTCCTGGTGGCTCATTTGCTTGTGAAATGTATATTACCCGAGACTTCTTTTCCCTTAACAAATTCGCTTTTCGCAAGTCTTAATTCCCCAGCCTTGGGACTCATCCTTTCTTCTGTACAAGAAAAAGTAGAGACGGATTCCTCTGACGAAGAAAAAGGGAGGCGAGAGATAATGTACTTTTAAGTTGATTCACACATTTTGCTTTCTTCGGGGTTCACATATTCACACAAAAAAGTTGAGACCCACAGCAGTCCAGAGACTCCTTCACTTTCCTTCTTTTTTATACTTTCTCTATTTAGCTATTTCACAAATGAAATAGGCGACACGTGGGAATATCTACGATGGAATACATTTGAGTAATTCTCCTTACATAGTCAGACGTATGACTTGGGATTAAACCAAGAGAAACCATCCATGCGATGAACCTTTAAGTCACAGGACAGTACATACAGTTGTTTGTGTATCAGAAGAAAAGCTTTGTACATTGTATTATTTGTAAAAACAGGGTGGCCTTACACAAAGTGCTTAGGAGTATTTGACTTTCTTAGAGATGAAAGTGTTCCAACAAGACTCGGAGTGGCAGGGAGGAAGTGGCAGTGGTGGTGGTGGATAGAGAAAGCAAAGATGGAAAGCCATCAGGAAAATTAGTCTCAAGAGCCTTGGGGTGTCCGCATGTTTGATGCTTTTGGCTTGGCTACGAAAGATAAGTAATACTAAGGAAGTCGTTGGCTCCGCCAAATAATATACTTTGATACTCGGATAAACTGATCCAGTAGGAAGTTGTGATTTCCAATCCGGAATACCAATTCTGATATTTCTGGTCTCTCCTCTATATTACACAACTCCACCACACTCAATCCCGTCAGGGGATTCCGGTTCTGTAGTATTAAACACAGTCAAAAAGCAGCAGACAGAGCAAATAGAGAATAAAAGTACTTGTGTAAGGTTTTCCTAGTTGGCTCGCCCCTTCATTGTGATGTTATCAGTGTAATCGAAGGTTTTCCTAAACAAATGATATGGAACGTGGCTGAGCATGAAGGTGGGTGGTTATACAAAGTCTTGGAGACTTCAGGGTTTCCAAAATTATAGGATGTGGCACACAGAGGGACCAGAGACGGGAAATGTTGAGGATAAATCTTCCGGTTGATCTGCCTCCAATCGCAATTCACTAGAGATCATGATAGCATATATCACTCGGTCCAGGGTACACATTACTTACCTATTTATCTGTCTCTGGGCCCATTAACTTGCGATGAGTTTAATCACACTTCCCCCAGTAGAAAGGATGATACTCGTATTTCTAGAGTGGCTTAACTGTATAATTGACCTCCCCATGCAATTCTTCATGAAGTGTAAATTAAGAATGAATAAGTATTCTGTAAAAGTGGAATTTTTATTTAAATCAAACTCATTAAAACTTTACAGCTCTAGACATTTCACACGAATCCAAACTCGTAAGTTTTGGTTTTGATGAGACACACGCTTGGCTCGTGGGAGTTTATAATGAAGGTTGCCCAATTAAGTCGAGAGTTTCAGGATTCCTCAGTCCATAAATACGAAGATGGAACTTCTGTGGGTGCAGAAAACTTCCAGCGAATTGCCAATAACTCTCTCCCAGTGTATACCACAAAACCTAATTAATTCTATCTGTTAGTACAACAATCTGTGGAAACTTCTAACGATACAACGTCTTATCACACATAAGATTTAAATTGGATATGTTTTAGACTAGCCTCTCTAGTATAATGACAGCTGACACGGCTTCCTCCTTCCCTACACCGCAAACTTAAGCTTATAATTCTACTCAGTTACCAATTACTCGTGATTATCAATCCAAAGACTTATTAATCCTCTTAATAAACGCGATTATTAGCGAGGGTAGATAGGTGTTATTGACTCTAATAAAACTGATTGCCATTGCCACATTAAATTGTTAAGTTACCGTGAATGTCGTGAAACTCTACAAAGTTAATAACGTGGATTATTTCCTCATTCCTCTGAGTTTATTTAATATTTCCCAACTTTTAAAGTTGTCTGACAACTTACACACTCCTCTCATGAGTATGCAATAATAAAATTTCATAATCCGCCGTGTTTGCAGTTTGCACCAGCAATTCATTAAGTGGAAAGGATGTTAAGTGTAGGCGTGAACACGCTGAATACTGACTATAAGTCATTCTTCGCCTACTTCCCGTTGATTCCTTTCGCAAGTGAGAGTTGGAGTAATAGACACACATAAATAAAACATCACAGTTTGTTGACGTTATCACAGATGGATAAAAATAAACCTACCCGATGGCTACTTAACAATTAACAAGAATTGGAAGTAAACATTACACAGAGACATTAAATGGGGCAACGGGAGAGATTAAGATTTAAAGACAAATCAGAAAGTGTCCACTCTAGCGAGTTAATACTCGGTCCATTATGAGTTTGACACGAAATTACCCTTTGACTCCAGACTATTATTCAGACCAATATATAATCTTTCCAAACTGAATTCTATGTAGCGGATAAGTAATTACAAACATTAGAGAACTGAGTACACGTACAACTCAATAATTATTCTAATACACACGCTATATACAACATACAGTTAAACGATGATTGCATTAGTATTCTGCTGATGGCAGCCAGTCTTGGAATCTTCTTCTAGTTCCCAGGAGTCCCAAATGAATTGAGTAGATATCGGGAGGTTGACAAATTGTGGAACAAAGTGAAGATCAAAGGAGAAACTCAATGTAAAATCAGGACAAGAAGAAATAGAAGGACGCAGGAGGGTTCCGGATATGATAAACCTCTAATGGCTCCACTGATATCGTCACAACGCCCTGTAAAATTCGTAAACAATCTCTCACTTAACAAACTTTGCATGTTAATTCAACCTCTCTTCCTTCAGCCTCAGCCTCTGCTGTAAGTCTGTAAGTCTGAATAATTTAGCAAGTTAGCCCTCCACCATGAAATCACACAGAACAAAGTCTTTCTCAGGATATGTTTTTGTAACGGAGTTCAGCTCTGGAAAGCAGAGAGACTTTCAAGAAACTTATTAGAATACACAAAGCCCAACTTGGTGAGTTAATTAGGGACGAAATTAGTCGAGGAAATGAATCCCTCCACAAAAGAAAAAGCGTGAGGCTCAGAAAGTCTTGGCTAATTCATCCGTTGTCATCCATTCCGGGTGTATTGTTGTGTACACAGTAAACTACCCACTAACCAAAATCCACAGTGAAAGTAACCAAGACTGAGTCAAGTCTAACAAGGAGCATTTTCACACTGGCTGGTTGTTCTTGGCATTCCTTAAACTAACTCTGCAGTACAGGGAAACTCACCATAAGTCGTAACGTTGAAAGCCAAAGCTCCTTCAATCCCTGGAGCCACATTGCGACGACAGGAGTCCGCAATACTAGAGAAGTGTAGGATTCGTTTAAATTCGGGTTCAGAGTCTTCAAGATTTGGGTCTAATGAAGACTGGGAGTCATCCGGTGACGAAGAATATCTACTGGATTTCCCAGACCTCATCGTCAGTTTATTCTGGGTGGGTTCCAATGTCTCCCTGAAGACGAAGCAATACCGTTTCGCCCCTGTTGAAGTCCTGGACAATGGAGTGGTGATCAGGTAACTCACTCCCATTTCTTCCCACCACCCGTGACAAGCATACTCTGCTCGAAACAACCCTGTATACCAACCAAATGCACTTAAGGACCTGCCTTATCCCTTGTCAACTCACTTTCTCCGCATTATCATACACTTCTATGGCTCTTTCATTAATTTACATAATGCACACACACAACACAAGCACAACCATATTTGCAATATGCAGAAGGTTCTTAGTATCTCTCTACTCACTGTTGAATACATTTTGAATAAACTTGCATAATGCACAAGACATGGAACACGAACACGACAGAAATAACTTCATCCACACAGAACCCTCTGTACATGTGTGTGTCACAGTCATCTCTTAATTAATAAAACATTACTCCCTTGAATTATCCATGCAAACCTTCTACGAAACTATACACAACCTCTGAATGACAAAGTAACTTTCACGACAACTAAACGAATTATTCACAACATGAGGTTGACAATGAGGAGACACTCTCACCTGCTATAACATCAGCGTTAGAACATCCCGACCGAAACTGGAGAGTGTCAAGAGTAGAACACCCAACCCGGAGGAGTGTAAACCCGTCTTTGCATTCATCCTTCACTTTCCTTCCGTCACGAACCAGTCCTGTGACCGCAAACTGACCTACATTCGGACACTGCCTTGTTTCCGGAGTTGACGCTGTAGACAACAGACAAATGTACAAATTCAGTGAATGTCACGAAGGAAAGACTGTGTCCTACATTATCAAATCCAGATCAGGATTTAATCATTTGATGTAACAATATGTCTAACCCCCAGCGTATGATTCACCAACCCTTTCCCAGTTTAATTCACAATTGGCAAAAAGCACGCGAAAGCAAAGGGCATTAGGTCAATACTCAAGAGGATACTTAGGACAGACAGCGAGTTTTAATATTATTATGTGAAGAAAATGGAAGGAAAAAGTTACATAGGTATATTTGCAATTTCCTTTATTCCTATAGGGAAATAGAAGAAATAGTAGACACACAACAATACAAAACAAATGTTCTTTTCTACTTCCTTCCTCTCTCTCTCCGAGGATTAACTAGCTTGAATACTTCTTCTGTACAAAATCTGGCTTACTCCTTACTTTATGATGGACCCATTACAGTTAGTGTTTGTAATGGTAACACCATCAGTTGTTCTATAACATGTATTCAAGTCTAGGCAAGACTTTCTCCACCGCCAAACCTCTTCTTTCAGAGTTCAACTCTCCTGGCAGCAGTTGAAGTAAAGTATAGGACAATAGGAGAAAGTATATTCCCTATGTGTACTATTCCTTACTTTTCCAAAACTCTTACGGATGTACACACATGTATACATTTATATACAAGTTTTGCAGTTCTAGTAGAACTGTGGTTGATGGTGTGGGAACCAAAGAGCACGAAGAAAGAGAATTAGGGAGAAAGTTTCATTCTTTAAATCCTCGTTGGACCAGAGAGACTTCTATTGGAACACACATACCAACAACACTACTTTCCATTTGGAATTCACAGAATAATACTGATGGTGGTGGTGACACACATACTACAGAAATCTAGAGGATAAGAGTGAGAGAAAAATGGCTATTTCTCTACTAGTCACACTCTACCAGAATAACACTACTACAGATGATTTCAGTGAACACAGATGCTAATACACAAACAGAAAGAGAGTGTTGGGAGAAAGTTTTTGAGGAAAGCAAAATGCATTTGAGTGAAAGTTATGGGATCACTAGGTGGAACGAAATAAACTACGGGGAACGAGTAGTTAGAAATAATGTGAGTGCACAAATCACTCCACATCATCGTTACTTTTTCCTCGCACGCTTTTAAGACGCCAGAAATGTGTAACAAACCGAAGACTACAAACAACAGAATCAGTGAGATTCAGGATGGGTTTTTTGGGAAAGTCAATAATGTTTGGAAACATTGGAGCTACAAGAAATGATTACGTGTAACATCAGAGGAGAAATAATTGACAATTATTTGGAGAAAGTGATACTACAAACTTTGTGTATACTTTAATAAGAAAGGTTAGGAGTAGAAGGGGTTTCGTATTTCTGGACTAAAAACCCTTTTTGGGTTTTAAATGGTAAAAGGATATGGACGACGACCTCGGATGTTGATTCAATATTCAGTTCACAAAAATGTGAAGGTACTTAGAGAAGCTTATTATAGCACTGCACTGCAGATACACCCCAGACCGTGTATGGTGAGTGTTCCAAGATAAATGGGCGGTTGGGTGTAAACACACACCATGTTGAGATGGATTTGTTGCTGGGAGTTAAACTGCCACACAGCTTTAAGCTCTACAGAAGAAGTATAGAGAGAGATGTGTAGGGTTTCGTTAAACTTTCTCTGCCGTATCTGTCTTGGTGTACGTACTACTTCACTTTAAAAAATATGTAACCCTTCTTCCTTCCTTCAAGGTTTCATGAAACATGCAATACTCGTAAGGATAATCTCATGCTTCACTTATCAAATGAGAACCGACGC